>WJFA01000249.1:0-48870 GCA_009870155.1 Pseudobourletiella spinata | reverse complement strand
CCTGTAAATCGGGCAAACTTGAATTTCCGCACCTAGGAGTTTCACATTGTTAATCTTCCTAAGGGACCTCTCGATCACGCATAGTCACCCATTTGTGCTTTGGTGACAGTTGGGGGAGTGCCCTTGTCAGCGATAAAGGACTGGTAGTCTATCATCGTTGAATACAGTAGCTGAAGATTTGGATAGTGATATTGATATTTAGTGCCGTTTAAGCACTTAAGAACTCTTCCCGTCTCTTGTGTTCAGTATTTATCCGCATCTTGCCTTCCTTAACGGCCTTGTTCATTCGCTATTCGCTCTCGCCCTGGATGTAGGCTAAAGTGGTTGTTTTTTGTGGAATTTTTGCTTTTTTTGTAACTCAATATTAGAATTTTTCGATACAAAACAATGCGACTTTATTTCTCCCATTTGCACACTACACATAAAATGGTTACACGGCAATATTTGTTCACAAACATGAGTTAACTTAAATCAGCATTGGTGGTCTATTTACATGCTGTACATTTGAAACTACTCTAAGACTAAACGATTTCTTAATGGTTACACGTCAGTTCTTAAATCGTTCGTAGCAATTCCTCCTAAATTTTTATAAACCATTTGCTCCTTGCGTTGCGACGCCAATTCCATTCATAAAATTCTCATCCCAAACACTTCCGACATTTTTGGCGTTATACAGTAGTAAATGCATACAAATGTCTATCTCTTCAAACATGCAAGAGGTAGATTTGCGTTCGAAATTCAACTTCTTCTATAATATTTTGTAAAGTGAACGCAAAAATAATCAGTTTAGCGTATTACGAGTCATGAGCAGCTGATGGCAGTTAATATACCTCCAAAGTGATTTCATGATTAAAGTTTAGGTAATGTTTTGGAGGAGTCGGTAGTATAGAATGTATTTAAGGGGGAATGAGTTCCAAGTTTTACGGCAATCATGACGACGCAGAAGATGGACCCGAAAACTAAATTTTCATAGATAAAAACCATATAGCTGAAACTATCTATATCAGTGCAGCTGTTTCAGCCTGAGAAATGGCTATTGTAATGGTCAAAGTGATAAAACATTTGTTTTTTCAATCGAAAAGTGCTTATCACAATTTTAAAATATTAAGTTGCCATTTCCTGCTAAACTTAAAACATTAAGAACGCTCATGAAACCAACTGTCGAATAACAAATTAGGTTAACAACGAACAAGACAGAAAGAATACAAATATTTGGCCTCAATGATTTCGACCAGGAATATACATAGTGACTGCAAAAACACCATAGTTCCTTCAGGAAATTTTTCTAACATTCCAAGGGTATGATCCCCGAAGTATAGTTAACAAAGTACCATGTTGAAGCTGAAGGAAACGACTACTTTTGCAGTGAACAGACCAATAGAAAATAAAGCTGCGCAGGACGTACGGTCGAATCGAGTCGACAACTCCATAGAAAAAATTCAAAGTAGAAACTTCGTAAAACTTAACGAATCAACAAGTTAGCCGCCATTGTTCGGAATTGTAACAAAATAACTAACCGCTATTGCAATTTACTTAAATTAAATATTAGACAGAAGAAATCCAAGTATGACTTTCGGACTTTTCGTCCCAATTATTACAAACGATAAAATTGGAGACGAGAATACTATTGTATGTACAGATCCTCCGCAATTATTCTTACATAAATACACATGTTGCCTTCCAACATGGAACTGGTCGCGGAGCTCATTAACAATCAGGTTGGTTGGTCATACAAATCTTCGAGCAACATACGAGAGGAGTTCCACCAGCAATGGACTTTTCACATTTCTTCCCATTCACACATTCGTGCCATGTAATAATACTCTAGTAAAGTAACAATAAATACAAAATACTTCCCTCATAATATTCCACTCTTACTCTCATATTTCTTACAACTATAACATCGGCTGTCGATACGATTCTCTTAATTAATTTTGTACACGTATATTTCCATTTGTAGATAAACAATTTACAATGAAAGATAATGATAATTTATTATAGCTACATTCGCTGCAGAGGTAAATGCGACAGACAACTTAAGGAATCCACACCCCACACAAGATCCTCTGGAGCGTCAGACTTGGGGGCTTGTCAAATGTTTTTTTCTGTACTGGAGATATGTGATGAGATCAACCGGGGAGGACTTTCTTCAATCTGTGAGATATTCAACTCGTTTCCTTGCTACACAAACCGTTGTCTACATGGGCGGAATAGGGGATCAATGGACATTGTAAACACTTCACCAACAGCAAACCGGCGGGTTAAGCGTCCATAGTCGCACTATTGCCAAGTGTTCACAATGGAGAAGGTTATTATTACATAGATATAGGAACAAGAGGACAGATCGGCTGTCCCCCGTCACCCGGTAGCGCAGAGGAAAAGGAATTAGCACAGAATTGGCTGTCAGACGAGGAACCCTTGTGCGAGGTGCGTCCGTATGGCTTGAATACTATTCATGATTTTCCGCTGATGCCCCACCAGCGTGACTCCAATGACAGCCAAGTCTTGAACAGTCAGTCTGAGGAGGGCATCCAGGGTGGTGACACCCGCACTTCGGAACAAGTCCCCGTACCTCCCCATCTTGATTGACTCTAACCATTCTTCCACTGATTCGAACAGCACCAATTCCTCATTTGTCCTGCAACAAAAATTCATAATTTAATATCGATAAAATTCACATTCAAATGTCCGTTCAGAAGTAAAAATCCGTTTATTCACCAATTTTGAATGAATTGGATACGTACTTCCGCATTGTAATAGATTGAACATCTAGATACTAGCCTTGTCAGTTTGACCGTCCCAATTCTAGCTATTCGCACTCACTATTCTACTTTTTACGACCTAATCAAACGGAAATAATTAAAAATAAATGCGCACAACTTTCGGTCTTTAGTTAGAACACCAAGTATAGGCTAGTCAAAATGGTGCCTGCATTCAAGACGACGTCGTTTTTCTTTTGCATGCGAATTCAAGAAGAGTTATCCCCAAGTAAACATAATACTGCGGACATACAACAATACGGTTGTTACGACAGAGAGAATCACAGCTGGAAAAATAAGTCTACAAAAGCTTAGGAGCGGGCAAGGCATAGTCCCGAATTTGGAATTGATAACAAGAGAACCTTTGCAACTGTAATAATATCATATGGTATGTATTTTGTCTTCCTCCGTGGGAAGATTCCAGCCCCGGAGTTTGAGAAGAGCGTGGTTAGCTTAGCATCATAGAGCTGGAGGCAATGTGAGAGTGAGCAAACAGGCAAATAGGTATACCGTACACCAAAGCTCATGAAATGAAATAATATTCTACTGAGTGCCCTTAATTAAACGGTTATGAAGTAACAATTTGTAGTGGTACAAAACTTGATTAAGATGATATACCTCGAAGCGAGTAAAGCGTAATTTGCTAGTATAAAATGGCTCTTTTGTTATACATTCCAATCCTGCTGGTGATGGTACGGGGGATACCAATCAGTTTGTCTGAACAGACTATAGTAGTAAGGGTTCTGGGGCGGGTCTCTCCAACTACTGCAATTAACCCAACACCAAAAAATGCCATGAATTCCTCTACTTCCACAAAGTCCACGCTATTTCATATATAATCATATAACATGTGAGGTAACAAGCTTATATACATGTATAAATTAAAAAACAACTTTTGCGGCTACGCTGTCGGCCGTGTAGTATTAGTGCTATCAAAGCAAGATATGTAAAGATAATAATGTACATAAAACAAATTAATCGGGATTATATCTTCAAGAATTTTAGTGTGCGCATTGTAGTGCGAACTAAAGTTGACCTCGCAGAGTTGGTCACTGTATGTACATGGACTCTTACCTGTGAGGAGCGACTTTGGAGAGGGAGTCAGGGAGACGAATGAGTTGATCTAAAGTGGCAACGATATTGGAAAAGGTAGGACGATGCGATCTTTCCTTATGCCAGCAGTCCAGCATGAGTTGGTAGATGGACTCTGGGCAGTCCATGGGTGGGGGTAGACGGTATCCCTTTTCGATGGATTTGATCACGTCTTGATTGCTCCAGTTCCAGTACGGCCGTTCACCGTACGACATAACCTCCCAGCAAACGATCCCAAAGCTCCACACATCTGATGCGGAAGTAAACTTTCTAAACGCTATTGCTTCCGGCGCTGTCCACCTCACCGGAATCTTCCCTCCCTGTAATAAAATAAACCAATCGCCTGTGAGTTTACCGACGTCCCCTTGCACTGAGCTAATAATAACTGAGAGTAGTATTGCCGGAAAAACTTACCCGTGTCGTGTAAGCTCCTTCAGTGGCAGACTCAATTTCCCTGGACAGGCCGAAATCGGCAATTTTACAGACGAGCTGTGCATTGACCAGCACATTGCGGGCAGCCAAGTCCCTATGAACATAGTTCATCTCTGAAAGGTACTGCATGCCGGCCGCAATGCCCCTCAGCATGCCGACCAGCTGGATCACTTGGAACTTCCCATCGTTCGCCCGGAGGAACGTGTCCAGGGAGCCATTCTCCATGTATTCGGTGATTATCATCACTGGATTAGACTTGGTTACAACTCCCTGAAGGAAAATGACGTTGGGATGCTCAAACTGTCCCATGATGCTTGCCTCCGTGAGAAAGTCCATCTTGCACTTGTCTGAGCTTCCCGGTTTCAACGTCTTGATGGCCACATCAATTTCCGTCCGTCCAGCCAGTCGAAGTTTCCCCTTGCACACGTCTCCAAATTCTCCACCCCCGATAATGGCCTCGATGCTAATGCATGACGCATCAATTTCCCGAGCAAATTCCCTCACCGCCTGATTCGGATCCTCATACGTGTGCGGGTCAATGTAGGTTCGGCTCCCGAGGTGGCTGAACAAAGGCGTCGTCACTGTATACGCAAAGAACAGAACAACCAGTTTTACTCCCGCTACACCATCATCACCACTGAAATGACTGACCAGAATCCACAAAGACACACACCACATGTACACAGGCAGAGAAACACACGTCCCATAGTTCACATCACGAAAGCAAACACAAAGACAGAAGATAATTCCATACAATGGCTATTACACATGCAACATTCTCGACCGGAATGCAACATGAGACTCCCAGCCATTCACATTAAGTACATACGGACACATTCAATTCAAATAAGGAAATTAAATGCACAAATGCTCGCACAATGATAGTTCCACGTACATGTGTGTCTCCCTTGTAGTTGTATCAACGCGTGCAAGTTAACAACGAGGATCACGCAAGCACATTCAGTACAGGCCGCACTTTTACTACTAAACTTAAAGCCAGACACAGAGGCTCACACCCCCCAAAACAGTTCCACACGCACAATTCACAATTCTTTTCTCCCAAAAAATTTATTGCCACACGCTATCTGCGATTATTCGAGTCGGGGAACCGTGAAGGTGTTACGAACCTCTTTAACGGCACCTCGCACACCACATTACATCGTCTCCACACACACACACACAAACACACACACACACACACACACACACACACACACACACACACACACACACACACACACTGTGAAAACATCCCGACAGACAAAATCTGATTAACTTACACTTGCTAGTGGTCGTATGGGTAGGGATGATGGGTGGCGAGTCCACATGTGACAATTCTAAACATTTCAATGATGCAGCGGCAACAGGACACACATCACCAACGAACGCAACGGCACGAGCAGCACAAAATTATGCAATAAAAAACAAAAAAGAAAATAATATCAGCACAAAACTTTGCATATAATTTCAATGGAGAACTTACTATAGGTGACTACAAGTCCTGAGTCACAGAGAGTGAGAGATAGTGAGATAGTGTGTGTGTGAGTTAGAGTATAGAATTTTCGGTGAGAAAATGAGCAATATAAATATATATTTATATGTATATATTTGTTATATTATTGGGGAGGGTGAGCCGGTCGTTATTCGAGCATCCGTGCAGCACAAAAAAATCAAATAACATTTCCATATTAGTATAAAAGTCATCTGAAATGCGTCTAGAAAATCATATATTGCTAGAATCTGTAGTTTCTCCCGTAAAGAATTGTCATTCAGAAAGAAAGATAACGTGAAAAAAAGTGCAGGAGAATCTAAAGCTTCATATATGACAGCAAAATTTCTTGGAGTCACTTCCTTACCTTCGCCGTTGCGGTATTCCAGAGTGTCGCAGTCACTCGGCTGCTTCTTATTGCATTCATCATTACCCCTTCTGAAAGGAAAAAGAGAACCATTCAAATTATTTCTATACTCGTACATATAGGATGATCTTTTTCCTGGGAAATCAGATCAGATATGAATTGCTTACCCTCGGAAAAACAGTGCAGCGGCAATGATGAGGAAAACGAGCAAGAGTGCGACTGCGACGGCAATGATCGTGATCATCAGCCCCTGTTGACTATACTCCTCCTCGCCCACGAAGCTCGCCATGAGTTGTCCAGTGCGTTTGTACACAACAGGTGAGAATTCTCCCCAGCCGGAGACAGTCTTGGCTCGTACTTGGAAACCGTACTCAGTCTTTTGCTTCAAGTTCTCAAAAACATATTTGGGTGCCCTACCGGCCCGGATGATCGTTGCATTCGCATCTCTTCCTTTGACAAAGTAGCGAATCTCATACATCTCCAACTCGTTGAACGGATCATCTGGAGCATCCCAGAGGAGAGTGACCTCACTCGCCGTTGCTGCAGCAACTCGAACATTACCCACACTGGATGGGACGGAAGCCTCCGTGGTGACGGTAATTTCCACAAACTCCGGCTCACCCGCCTTCGCAGTAACTCCATTCTCGGCAAACACCTTGAAATGATACTGGCTAACCGGGTTAAGTCCACTGATTGTGATTTTGGTGTCGTTGAACCGCTCCGGACTGGGAATGTATGTGACCCCATATGAGCAGGCATCACACGTTACTCGGTACATCGTATCCGTCCGTCCACCCAGGAACCTCGGTGCTGTCCATGACAGCATCACCGTAGACTGATCAACAAAGTTGAGAGTCAGATTCTGTGGGGCGCTCGGGGGTTTTGTACACGGCATCGATCTTGAGTCCTGATCCGCACGGTAATAACCCGAGTTACAGCGGCACTCCCCTGAGCCGGAGTAGGGGGCTGTGCTATGCTCAGGACAACTGACGCATCTCCCATCTCCAATTTCATGCTTGTATCGGCCCGGCGGACAGATATTACACGTCTGTCGGGAATGATCCGCTTCATATCCGGGCTTGCACTGACAGCCTCCTGAGAGTAAGTACCATTTCCCGTCTCCCTTGCAGAGGTGTCGGGGCGGACTGACCTCCACGGAGTTGGCCACACACTTTCCCTCCGCCTGCTCGATGGATGTCAACTCCCTTCCGGTGGGGGTGGGCGGGAAGGAGGCGAAGCTGGCCGTCACTTCCGGGCAAGTGATGTAGTAGACTTTGATTGCCAGGAGGGAGATGCAGGCTCCCTGGTCACGGAAGGCGAAGTAGACGCCCTTCTTCGTCACCGGGATGCTCCGCACTTCTGTGTTTATGATCACCTCATTGTTCAGGGTGAACCGGCCCTCATCCGCTGCGATCCGGTCAATGAGCGTGTAGCTTTCCTGCTCCCACGGCGGGGGTTCCTTCGTCACGGCGTCAAACTCGTAGTACAGAAGGCTGAATGTTTCCTTGCAGCTAAGTGCCGTGCCCGGGAAGAGGTTGCAGTCCCTCATGGAGAACTGGATTTCGATGTAGATCCTGTTCGCCGGACCTCGCTCGATGAACGGGGTCCACAACCAATTGTTGACATTATTGTAAGCCACGTCGCACACCACGTACGACCGCCAGTTGATCCCCTTGTCAAAATTCGTAAAACTCTCCTCTATCCACTGAAAAATACAAGAAAAGAAGAGCGTTTTTATATACTTTGCCACACACGTATAGCCAAAGGAGAGAGCCTCGCCATAAAATCCAAATCAATAAGCTATAAAGGCATTCCTCGCATTCCAACCATAAAATCCCTCTCCAAACCCTCCACCCACACTCCCGCACTCACTCATACTAGTCAGCCCCTGTCGGAATTCGCACATGGGGCGCCGTCACAGTCCAAAACACTACAGCTACTACTCCCATCCCTCACAGTAAGACTGCCGTACGTCCGAGTAGTAAAACATTCCGGCACGCCAGTTCCCAGCCATCATTTTTCATGACATTAAACACCCTTTAGCCACGACAGTGTCAATGCGTTTCCACTTTCAGCTTAATTTTCTCCTCTGCCTGCACACCCTCGTCGTCCTCACTCCCTCTCAAACAGAGTTCCAGCCCCGCATATAATGATGCTAGTTGAACCGAAAATGATGGAGTGTAAACAATGTCTACGGCATAGGATTCGCCTCGTCGACTACTCCCTTCGCATACACCTACAACTGTATGTACGCTGGAGGGAAACCAAGGTCCCTGGTAATTACACACCCCTGGAGCTCTTAAAGTAATTCAGTTGTTCCCAAAACCAGTCACATTGGAAAGATCATCATCATCATCACCACCATCCTCCTCCTCATCAACATCATCAGCCCAGAGTGGAGAACATGCATGAGGCTTCATCCATAATAACAACTGCCACAGAGACCTTGTGGAATTGTCGAGCACTCCATGGGAGGATAAACCATTAAACCCTTACACAGGGCAGACACACGCACACACACACGTGCGTCCATGTGCGTACAGGAGAGTAATCTCTGTCTCTCTACGCGTGTTTCTGCCACTGCGTAACCTCCCCGTTGCACTTGCCACACTCCACACGGCCGGCTACACTCGGGAAAAGAAGTTTGTCAAAGTCAGAGACACATCTAGTATGTCACCCCGAGTCACTGGCTCTTCCACCGACTGGCTTGATAAATGACATCACATTACGACTGGTAATAACCGTAATGTGTCACGAGGGAGCCCCTCTCCGCTCTCCCCGCGTCCTATTACAATGTGCACACAAGCACCTTTGCCTAATTGTCAAGACACACCCAATGGGCACGGAAGGTCGCACATACTACTACGGCTCTATCTGCCAGCCTGTTCCACATATGCAGCCCTCGAAACTTTATACTTTCTATATGAATTATGCACAAGACACCATCCCATATAGATGTAGCATCAAGAAACACCATCCATATTGCATTCTATATACACTCGCACACACACAATATCATCCACAACCACAACAATATCCCTTTGGCTCAATTTGGACCCCTGTAACGAGTCACAGACTACTAAAGGACGTTAAAGGGGGAACACGTGAGCTCAACTAAAGTTCGGAGACCCCCGGATTTTTCTCAAGCACATGATTAACCTTGGCATACAGTCTCTAGTGGGGTACGGTCGTCCTGGTCATAATAATAATAATAATAAATAAATACATGCGCACAGGAAGCCCCAGAGATTCCCGTCCTGAATAATCCAGGCACACACTTGTAACGTCCTAGTATGATACTCCCATCATACTTGGACTACCATTGCCTGCCTTACCCAGCCACACAGACCTGGTCAGACGACTAGAACCATCCATTGGAAGAGGTTTCCACATGGTTATTATTATCACCGTGAACCCCTGCCATAGTCATAACCATTACATGTCACAGTTCCCATGACCATTGACCACCCGCCTCGGCCATTTCGCTCATTAAAGAGCGAGCACCTTGCCGAAAACCGGGTGGAGTCCCGCCATCATCATAATTCTTATGGATCGCATTACACTCGAGAATATCAAAGAGTAATGGCGACAATAATACAAGTTGAAAACTTGTGAATTTCTCCCACCAAGTATCCATCCAACATCCTTTCAACTGCCCAATTGAGAAATCCCCTCTCGCTAAAAAAACGCAAAGAGGAAAAGACTTCCTTTCGTTTGCACGTGAATCCCAGTAGTACAGTCTTGGAATTTCTGACGCTTCATAATGAACGTTGGGGAGACTGCATTTAAGCCGAGAAAGACGAGAATGGAAGGAGGGCAAAATGGCGGACTTTGACACGTTGAAAAAAGGACGAAGTTGACACGACCGAGGACACACATTAGAGAAGACGGGTGAAATTTGTTCCCTCCAATCACACGTCTGCCGATAATAGCATCTCTCCCCTTTGTAGTCCGACCGATAACATATGCGTAGAAACATGCACATTACAGGAGGAGAGGTCAAAAGGCATTGTTTAAATTTTTGGAATTTCCCACCCTTCCTCTTACTCTTCCCATGCAGACGTTACAGCAAGCATTCACAACGCACACATGACACCCTATGCTGACAAAGTAGCTGACAGACAATGGAATGCGCAAGACTTGATTAGCACCGACTCGGGGCTCATTATTCCCTGTAAATTGGCTTGTAATGAGAGAAACACGGTGACATATGAGAATTCCAGCCCCCCACACTTGCTGTTTTAATGGCATTAATACAAAGACAATTCTCGTAATACTATACACACGTGCCGTACTATTCACCGCTTCTCAGTATCCCACACATTTATTTGGCAACAACTTCCTCTATCTGTCTACTGTACTGTCTACGCCGCGCTCCTCGCTGAGAATCTACGAAAGTATACTCTCTCACAGAATACAAACTATTATATGTTACTCCCATCAGATCAAACCACAATGCAAAATGGTTGCTTTTTGTAAGATTCCTACATAATGATTCCTCCCACTGTAAGCATCATGTACCAACGAAACTTCACAAAGTGCCGGGATGCATGGAGTTAGGCAGTAGTAGAATTAATTCCCGTCATAATTCAAGCCCGCTTGTCAAACTGAATGAGGATGATGCCCGCTCGGCGGATGAAAAGCACATAAAACAGGCCCATGGAGTTGATAATGTAGGACAACAGCCGGACATGCGCTGCTCCAACTTACCGAGATTTGGCAAAAAGCAGAGGATAGAAGGCTCAGAGAAATGTCAACTTTGTACCCCCGGGAACATTTTTTAAAATTTGAAATGACTTTCTAGCACGAATCATCCTCTCACACAGCCCAACAGAGTCATCATCAGTCGTACCATTGTGAGTTTAGAACGGATGTAAATATCCCCATGTCACTATCCCCCAAAGTGCTTTCAGTACTTTTTAACTGCCTCCATCCACACTCTCATGCCCCTCTCGTCATTCCCCATCCCACCAATTGACTTCTTCCCTGTCCGGCCTACTAAGAGTCACTCAAAGAAGTCATTTTTTCTAATAATCATGCAAAGAAGTGAGAGAGAGAGAGAGAGACAGAGAGAGAAAGAAAGAGATAGAATTTACATGGAAACTCGAGGCTGGAGTGCAAAGGCGGAATGACTTGAGAAATGATTGTACTTTCATTGTTTGAGGGAAAAGGCCCTCAGAAACGGAGGTCGTAAAACAACTCTTTAAGTATTCTCATTCAGAACTTTTCAGAGAAAATCCATTAATTTGACCCCGTAAAAAATTACTTGAGATTCTCTAGACACTAGTAGTAGTAGTAACATTGGTAGCGAGGACTTGACGGGTATAGGAAAAAACGACGACGACGTCACTCCATTTACCCTCAAATTTCCCCGTCATGATAGACCGGTAGTTGTAAGTTTATACGATGTCGTCAGTCACCGCGACTCCAGGCCATTCCATTCAACCTCAATACCATGCATTGTGTCAGCATAGCATACAAAGTGAATGGGAAAATAGAGCCGGCGCGTAGACGTCCACACTACATCACACACACCCGCATACGCTACACCATCTCTGAAGTTACAAGGTGTAGAAAAATGCAATTTGAACCACAATTCATTTACATATGATCATATATAGTACGTATATGCGCTCTGGGGCTCATGCCGCTCTAGCCCGTAGGAGTAACTTGAAGAAAAATGAATACAAATTACCACTGACTGGATGTTCTATGAGCATTGAACCCCACCACAACCGTATACTCCTTCCACCTCCCAGTCCCTAGGTTTGGCTTCTCCTCAACATTCCTACGAGAATTAATGATTCAACAACTTCCAAGAGGCTATTGCCAAGGAGAGAATGGGAGCCCGCCGCAGTTCATTCTGACAATGGCACACAAGTTCACTGCTGATTTATTCCGGATGATTCCACACACTTTTGCATGCGGAAAAATTCAAAGTGGAACAGAGAGGAAAAAGTTGGATGGATAAGGGCAGAATTCCAAAAAGAGGGTATGAGTAACATACATACATACAAACGTACATACACAGGGGGAGTCCCTATGTGGCGGGCCACGGAAGGGACTTGTATGCATAGCATGTAGTGCACTGCAAGTTCCCCCGCCATCCGATATAAAAACCGTAATAAATTTTACACCTCAGGAGAGCCGCACGTTTCATTAGATTACACATGGTTCGGAAAAAAACGGAGGGAATTCCTTAGGCTGACCAACATAAACTTTTATACTCCCCGCCGCCGCCGTCCGTCTCGTCTCCCCTTATAATGCTCCCCCATTACAAGCCGCTAAGCCCTCCTCTCCCGCCTCTACTCCCCCACCACCACATCCGGGGGCTCTGTCTCCCACCATGTCACGCGCTGAAACATATCTGGAGGAAAATAGAGCATGAGTGTCATGATCTATACCGCACCCAGCAAATACGACTACGCTCAGCACCACTACCACCAACCAGCACTCTAAATTTCTCCTCGAGAATATTTCCTCCAACTTTTGGTCAAAATTTACGACTCACCCTATAAAAATGGCGGGGAAAAATTTCTATGAGTCTTCATTAGTCTCTCTCCGCATAGTTTCACTCGCTTTCAGCGTTCCGCCGCCGGGACAGTATAAATCCTATATACGTCTTCCACTCATAACCTCCCTCGTACTTTTCCACTTATACAATATAATCCTTCCATTTCTTCAGAATACAATTTGGAGATACACATAGATGCAGGGCCATAGGCACAGAGCCTCTGCCGCTCATTCCATGATGCTAGTCAAGCGGACCAAACTTTGGGTCCGAGTGTGCCGCGGACCGCGCAATGGGCACAGGCCGTGTCCCCATCCAGAAAATTCAGTCCTCTCAGGTATCGGGCAATGGTGGAACGTTGGTGGGTATACGAGAGAACTCGACTATGCTTTTAGTGCGCCATACCGTTGGAAGAGCGGAGTCATTCACGATCCGAATTCTGATGTGGTCACCACTATTCTTCCCACACACTACCTCTATAATGGTCACAGTATGTGCCACCATGTAGCCAAAGGACCGCCAACATTCTTTCCCATCCTTAATTCGCACTTGACTGACCGACCCCTCTGGCAAAGCCAGTGAAGGAAGAATTGCTCCTCCAAATCCACTCCCTTCACTACCATCATATCCCGCCATCCAGATCGAGTCCACTGACCAACAAAGAAAGCGTACATAAAGTCTCCTGTTTTTTCAATAGAATTCTCCCCGTTCCACTCCCGCGCCAAAGACCATCTCCATCAAAAGGGCAAATGGAATCAATCCTTTAGGAATAAATCCACATTCTACACGGAGAAATCCAAATACCTTTTCCCTCTTCGCCAACTTCAATCTTCACTACGGCCTTCTCACCACCCTCACATCCATACACACTCTCACACACACACACATACAGACAGAGGGAGTGTAATGCAAAAACTTTGGAGGTTCTTTCTAGTTCAATGGGGAAAGAGTGCCACTCTGTATGCACGTCCGCACGGACCCCACCGAAGGAATTGCGAGGTGCGAAAACAAGGAGATACAGACACACACAGAGCCACAGGATAGACCATAAATCCAAGCTAAAAATCCCGCCAGTCCTTCCGCTCCTACGCCAGGCACGTTCCCATACGAATGGAACAAGTCTGCGTCGAGAACCATCCACAAATTCTCTCACTCTCTCCTCTCCTCGCTCTCCCTTCCCCGTAACTTTCCCTGCATAATTCCTTCATGACACATGGCATGCCGGGTGGTGAAATTTAAAAAGGAAAAACTTTCCCCAGCACAGACTTCCCACATCTGGAGCCACTCTCGCGGGTTTTAACGCCTTAAAGACCACGTCCCCATCCTCCACTCACTCACCATCATCGCTAGTAGCAGCAGCAGTGGCTACGAGCCACGACGACGACGTCTGCATCTACGGGAGAAATATTTTTCCAAGATGAAGATAGCATACGACTTGAGAGGTTGACGACGAGCCGATGAAATATTACTACTATATCTTACACCCTTCCACTCTCATACACTTTGGGTTCGTATAGGCGTGATGAGCCTGCACCCTGCCTGTGCGTATGGATGGTGCAGAGAGGTCCCTGATCAAAATCTAATGGGATTCTCATGAAAGAACAATTTCCTATCAACTTGCCCAGCCTTACGCAGACACATACTGTACGGCCCTACTCCGCATACAGAGTTATACAGTTCCATGTAACGTGCTAAAATCACACACCGCCCACACGCAGACACATACTATACAAACACTGACGAGGCTGACGGCCATCGGGAAAAAAGTACTATCAATCCATCTGCAAGGGCTACACATTTCTACTACCCGAGAATTCCCACTCCTTCGTCTTCTTCTTCTTCTTCTTCTTTCAATGCACTCCTCACTCCACTCTCTGATTCCTCAGTTGATTGGAGTACACTGCTTTCCTCCACAACATACACACACACACACGCACACACTCTCCCTGCACTGAACCACATGACTCTCTCTCTCTCTCTCCCATATCAGCTCAGCCCAGAGAACTTCCACAAAGACGAATTAATCAAACTCATACACCCTTCATTCACGTCCCTCTACTCAGTTTCGCAGGAACGGTAGCGGTGGTAGAAGAGACGGCGGCGGATGAAGTCGCTTTCACAATGCTGCATCATCTCATCAACCCATTCCTAACACCGACCCGCCGACTCACAATCACCACCACCATCTCTAGTACTACTTGGAGTAGTCGTAATGCGGTCTGGTGGTGCTCAACTTGAGAGAATCAAATCCGGTTTAGAGTCATTTATAACCCGCCCCCTAGAGACCCCTCTGCATCCCATGATATGCACGGTGGCCTGGCCCTTGAGCCCTATATTTCTACATGACTGTGGCTGAGTACTGCTAATGTCCCTCCTCCGCCCACTGTGTGGTATGAACAACTCAAACCGGAGAAAATCACGTTTCAACAATTAACCAAAAACACTCATTACCCTCCTTTGGAACAACATTACCAGAATACTCTCTCTCTCTGGGTCACTAACAAAGAACTTGTTCTCCCCATTCATTCTTTGCATAATTATTAGAAATCCCTTTTGGATTTATTTCACCGCGGAAATTTTCGGAATGATTAAACTGTGGCCTCGACATAATCCTAGCAAGTTTAGGATCCAAGTTACTTTGTTGAATGCAATATCCTAGCCCACAGAAAAGTAATTTCCCCCAAAACTTAATCAAGCAAATAGACTTGGCCTCCACCGTGCAACACCGTAGGGCAGCTGTTTGAGCCAGTTCCCACGGGAAAACACTTTGAAGTGTCTGCGTTTATATATATATGTATATATGTAATTAGGGATTCCTCGAATATTTTTCACGGATTCCAAGAAAGCCCGGCTACTTCATCAGTCTCAATTTTTACCCGCCCACACCGTTTCCATTCAATCTCGGAGTAGCAAAACTAGGGAAAGAGTGGAGTACCTTCCACATGAACCCTCTTCCAAGTGGAATCAAACTGAGGAGAGGGTGGGTATAGGGGGGCACATACAAACGACCGTTGGCATTATGTCCTGACAGCCTACTGCTCCCTATCGATCCGAATGGATTAAACCAAACTTGGAGAATAATGAAGACGGGCGATTCATCACGAAATGAGTGCTAAAAGGTGGGGGGAAGAAAAAGCGGGGGAACAAGGAGGATTACCATTCTTCCCTCCACGGGATCCATCCCTAGCAGCTTTCGCATTCGGACATAATCCCTCCATCTTTCTTTCCTTACAACACGAAAATATCCGCGTTCGAAACCATTCACTCCTAGCATCAACGTATTCGAATAGAAATGGTCCGCCGACTCCTTCACCCCTTGCGGCAAGTGAAACCCTTTCAAGTTACTTTGCAGTGTGTCAGGACCTCACCTACTATTACCCTACCACATCAATTTTCACAGGATTGAAAGGTAAGCAAAACTGCATATGCATACGATCTCCGAATGCCAGGGCGGACAAATCCAGGTGAAATTCCCTACCAAAGTCACCGCAAAACGTGCATAATGTAGTCTGGTGGCACGGACCAAAAGCCGCGCTAAAGAAAATGCTGACTGAGGAGCACGAAACCGGAATCGATTCCCCACAGACTCCTCTCCGTCGTCGACCTGTTCACAGTCTCACACATTCCACTTTTAGCACACATACGAGTGGCCGCCCCAAGGAATTCTACGCACACACACTTGCAAACGAGCCTTCACGCCGGAGCCTTATGCACGAGTATTATGCCCACAGTGGGAAACGAATGGTCACAGCTGTGGAAGTTCTGCTTGTAGTAGAATCCACATGTCAGCCCCGACACGGATGGACCATTAAAATCAGATGCACTCACGTTCCCTTACATACACACTTCGTATTACGTCTCCAGAGTTTTCTCTCACCTTCAAACTACCCGCTTCCCGCTCCCTACCGTACAAGGCCACTGTCCCGACAGAAGCTCTTATATCTCACCTTCTCCTAAGAACTCTCTCCCTCCCACACTGGAGTATGACTATAAAAACGAATTGGATCCACAAACGTGGGGACTGGAGGAGAAACATGAAGAATACGACAGTGGTGTGGGAACCTGAATTGTAGCCCCACACACAAGTGTCTACCGCAACACACACTTCCATTCCCATTCCATTTCCATGGAGTATATCGGCCACTATGATAGAGTAGCAGTACTATCACTTCTATGGAAAGGCCTTGAAGGATGGAAGTCCTTCATTCCCTCTTTATAAAATTCTTCCACTAGAATCCTCCCGCCGCGTGGCGGCTTATGGATTTTCAGCCGCAGAAGAATGACGTGAAGGGGGAGGAGGAGAAAGGGAAGATGGAGGGAAAACCTCAGGAAAACCGCATCTTCTCCTTCTTCATCTTCCCTTTCCCTCCTCCTTCTTCTTCATCATCATCATCTTCTTCTTTCGCCAATTCAATTGGATTTTGAAGGAATCCCATCCTTCTCGCCTTCTCCACCATGTACATATATGTCTATGCATTCATATTATATTAGACAAACTTTCAAGTTTAACAAAACTATCCCAAGGATGAAAAGTATTCATTCATGTATGCTTCACTTAAGATTTCATTTACATTGCCTCCACTACCCCATCCATACATGAAACTACCGGGGATTCTCTCTCTCTCTCTCTCTCTCTCTCTCCGCTCCAATCTCCCGCCTATAAAGAGAAGTGAAAGTAGATAGAGAGAATAAAACCCGTATGTCTCTACCAATTTAACTCTCCTACCCGCAAAATCTTCCAAATCTGATTCACGAGAAAATTTGAAAGAGAAACTTTCCTCCGCATAGAGGCACACGGAGGGAGTGCTTATACAGACACTCTCACGTCACTGGATGAAGCCCATACAATTCCCGCGCATCGCTTGTACAAACACTGCAAAACTATCTCTGTAAACTAGTGACTACTGTGTTGGAGAATTGTATATATACGCGGGGATAATTCACTCAGTTTTCCCTTCAAATTCCTTTGGGAACCGAAGTAATTTTTTAACCCAGCCATGATGTCCCTCCGTGTAACAAGTGTAACTGCGAATAATGCCCGTTATTTTTTTAAAGAAATCAACCGTTTTTTCCCCATTCAGAGTCTAACATTTTCCTGCATATCCTCATTTATATATCCGGGAAAAATCTCTCTGAAGAAGGTCCGGAAAAAGTGCATTTGTGTGAACATAAGCAGACTCCATAAAGCGGCTAGAACGGTAGAGTGTTTTGCTCCCGCGGGCGGATTGGAATATCTATATTGAAACCGTTGAGTCTGAATTAATTGGATAAAACCAAATCCGACGGAGAAACTCATCACCACTTTCACAATACCTAGTCGGCTTTCCCCTCCAAAATCATCTTACACGCTGAATTACATCCTATCTCCCGCCCCTACATAAATAATCACCCACATCCAACCGCACACAATGCCCGTATCACTCGCCCCCACCTCATGCTCACAATGCTTTCGTACAGACTTTGTTGGTGACTGCCATATTACAAAGCATGTAGGCTCACTCGACTCTAAATCCGGCGAAGGTCATCCGAACCGTGGAAAGGGTATAACTTTCGCCACCGCTCCTGACAATGTGACTTCCTCCGCGACTTGAGATAACTCCACTTAGTTGCACCACCCACATACATGGCTACGCCACGTCCCTTCAACCCGCACAGGATAGCTGACACAAAAGGAAGGGCATATAATGGGAGTGAAAGGAGACACTGGCAGTGGAATCCCTCGTCTAACTCCATACTCCTGTCTGTCAACTAAAAGTAAACCGAGCTAGAACATAATGCATGGTACTTGAGCAGTCCGCTAATCCGGAGTCAACTAGTAGTGGCAGTAATAGTAGTAGTCCGCAGAGCCACAGTCATGTAGATCCTCGCCATCATTCCAGAGCTTGAAAGCTTAAAGTGAGAGGGGCCTACACGGAAATCACCGGAAAAACGAATGGCTCCACAGCCCACTGGCTCGGCTGCACAATAAACTGAGGCATTTCATTAAATCAACGGTAAATAAATGTTGAAAGTTCAGAGCCGCATCAATAAACGCCACACTCCTCTCTCACACGCATTAATCAGGAAGAGTATTTAATTAAACCCGAATGGCTTCACAATGTTACACGGCTTATTACCTCCCTACCATGGTTCATCCCCGTCAATTCCCACTAATCTACTTAATGAAAACTACTCAGGTGCATGCTACACCCACCAGCACGTACGTTCACATACAAACACACACACACACATACAAACACACCTCCGTGTATGCAAACTACGTCGACTCACGAACTGCTACTCCAAACGAGTGTAGTGTAAAAATAGACCTGAAAGCAACACCGGAAATCTAGCACTCGAACAGTGTATATGCTTTTCACTGTCCCTTCACGCGCGCTCACAGACACAGAGTCAGACACGTCCCTCATCCTAATCAACTTCTTCTATTCTATATTAGCATCTTTGTGTCTTCCCCAATCCAAGTCAGCGCTATAATGCGGGCTCAAGAACAACGGTGCGACCACCATCCACCTCTGATGAACAACGCGGCTCGAGTGCCACTACCATACTCGAAGCCGAGGAGGAGAGAAAAAAATGGCTAATCACTCCCCCATAAACATGAAGACAAGAGCTGGACAGAGATAAATTCCTGATAGCGTATTATGCGGTGTGCATATTAAAATCCAAATAGGGCCCAATTGGTTACCACCACCACACACTGACGAGCGGACGGACGGAGGATATAGGAGGAGGAGGAGGACTGATACCATGTGTTCCTCATCATGGCGCTTCAGCGGCATCCGAAAACACTCTCTGCCACCTTATCACAGACCAGACGCACACACAAAAACAGACAGACAGACACGCTTGGGAACTTAATATTCTGCATGCACTCTCCCTAAAAGAGATAAATCAAGTCCCGTTAGCATTTCTGTTTGTACAATGTTCACAACCGACATGCACAGACACACACACACACAAGCCAACACTACCGGACCGTCCCCCACTACTAATATCTGCGAATTAACCGCACACATAAACAAACCCTCAGACACATGCACAGATATCTATATATACGCAGACATAGAAGCACACATACATGGACACACTACAACACCTCCGTCTGTTCCAATGTGAACAAAAGAACATAGTGTCCCACCCTTACTAAATGGAACAAGTTACAAACGTGTCGGACTACTGCGTAATAAGTAAAAAGTACACACTACTTACATACTGTAGCCACCGCTCATTAAGCATGCACGACTGTCATCTGCATCTGGGTTGAATGACAGTGGAACAGGAATATAGCGCGTCAACTGGTATTAGTAGCATGTCATTTGCATTACTCCCTAACAATATCACTAGAAATACATCCTTGCTTATTGCCTTATTGTAGTTGCTAATATACCAAATCCCATTCCATACCTCCTCGTTTTTGAAAATAACCAAGTGTTCTCTTGACATAAAATGTGTTATTATTCGACAAACTCATTGCAAAATCCCCAATTTTATTGTCGCTCATAGCCCAGGCCAAAAAAACATGTAAACACCGCAAAGGCCCACCATATGGGCGTGACTAATACCCTATTAAGACTCGCGCTAAAATTCAGCCACTTTGAAATTTTCTGAACAAATAAACAAACAACCATCATGCCGCACTTTCAACCACACATGCGGAATCACGACGGTACCCTCCCCATTTCCCGGTGTACCACTCACAATAATAACAATAATAGTAATGAAAATGCCCCTACTCTAGAGTCAACAGTGAGAAACGTTAGGCTTCCTTAAAGTGTCCTCTGATAGCTATAAAATAGGTATAGAGTGTGATGGCGATTCCACATAAATGATTGTCCTCTAAATGGCATTTCTAAAGAGCTCCCCCCCACACACACGCAGACAACCAAACTACCTAACGACACTGGCGGTCCCACACATATCATTGATACTCCGATGGATGAGTCCGCCGTGGAAATCGAGGGGTTTTGGGTGGGCCAAAACAGGGAAATCACGCACCATGCTAAGTACACACTCACGCCTCGTCCCATAATGAATTCCTTTGAAGCCTTTTAATAGCTCATATCAGAAACTCTTTCTTCCTCCGCTCCGTCCTCTTACTCTAATGAGTCCCGTGATAATTTACATATGCGTATACAGCATTTCAGTTCCTCCTGCTATAGTTGAGAAATTTTTAATCTGGAGCAGGGCACCAAGCACGTACAACAACCCATCTAATTGCATTCCTATCCTATAACCATCCCACATTAATCCCTTATGTATCTCCTTTATTGCTTTTTTGTCTCACGGACATTGTCCATGCGCAACCCAGGAGCAGTATAGAGAGCTGACACGTCGAGCAATAAGAGAAAATATCGCTTCAACTACTACTCCCTTCGCTCCGCAACAATCTTTCTTCCCCTGCCAGAATATTCTTTGATGTCTCTAGGCTGTAAAGTTCCGTAGCAAGTCCGTGTAACTCCCCTCCAAGCTACAAGTAACCACATATACGTATTCACCCTCACATTTACGCGGACTAAGTTTTCTTAACTGCCGGCCAATTTTCTCCACTGGACCTGTAAGCTCCTCCGGTGCCACACGACTGGACATGGCTGGTTACAACATCTCAAGGTAAGAAGTAACTGTCCTTGTCCGAACTTCCTACACACACACACACACACACACACACACACACACACACACACACACACACACACACACACACACACACACACACACACCCACACACACACATACACAGACTCCTTTACCACGCACTGATAGCTCTCCCATTTTCCTCCGGGAGCGAGAAAGAGAGAGATAGAAAAAAACCACGGGTTGTATAATAGGAAAGTTGAACAACTTTAGCGCCTGCATAAGACTTCTTTCCTACGAATAAGTGTGTGTGTCCGTGCGTGTGTGCGGGAAGACACTTTTACTCACCTCCATCTAACTCACGGTGAATAAGGTAGAGTCCACTACTACTACTAGTACAAAGACAAGTAGTATACATACGGAAAGTAATAGAAAACCCTTATCTATCTGGTCCGGCCAGTATAAAGAGAGAGAGAGAGAGAGAAGGACGATGGAGAGAAAGAGAGGCGAGAGATAATATAAGGTAGCACATGGATCCATTCAGGAGCAGTCTAGCGTGAGATTCCAAGTTACAGTCCAGCTGCGTTTCGGACTCACATTTCCAGCTTTTGTCCAGGGGAGATCATTTCCAAGACACACACACACACACACATATACCCATACACAGCCGCACACACATATAGATAGACCCGTTCACTGCAGGGCAGAGAGGAGGATGGAGATAGCCAAGCAAAGTAGTACACTGTGGGGAGAGGGAACTTTACAAGGTATATAGTGGAGAAGACGATGAGACGGACGCCATGACCATCAACATCACCCGGCTTCTTCTTCTTCTTCTCCTTCTCCGCGTCTACTTCTTTTCTTCCTCCCCACGCACGCACTATAGGTTACATACGCATACAGGTTAAAAAACTATCCCCCTACAAAATACACCAAGATCTCAATCTTTTTCTTATCATCCAACCTTACGTAGTGGAAGTGTGTGAGACTACGGGAAAAAAGTCAGCCTTCCTACTCGTGGAAAATATACGACGGATCATGTCATCATGTACTTATACATCTAAGCACACAGCGTCCACTCCATCCGAGCCGTATTCCCTCCACCACCAGCCCTTTCCCGTAGAAACTATATAGCCCTAATAAATTGGGCTATCAGACAAGAATCCTTAGGGGTGTAGCGAACATTAAGATTTTTCTCTCTCAATTGAATCCCCGCGCTTCAATAAAATTTTGCATGTATATGTACTTCATCCACCGCCCCTACACATCATCCTCATCACAGCGTGGTAAAGACCTCACATGGCAGACATATTATATTAGATCATAAAGAGGGGAAGACTTATGGTGAATTACCGGGATGGCTGACAGAGTGAGATAACAACAGGAAATTCAGCAAGGACCCCCCTCCCTGTCCACACACACACACACACACACACACATAAAGAGCCCAGACACACACGCACACAGGAACTCACCACGTACAGAATCACCTGCGCATTGATCCGCTCTCAGCAAAAGCTCGAGCTTAACTCTCTTCTCCAGAGTCTAGTACATCCTATACAGACGCTATATATGTACGCCTCCCCGCAAGAGCTTGATCAATATTACAGAGGACCAGATGTGACTTTTGTTCTGATGAGAGTGAAGAAAAAGGATTGAAAAACTCATAGAGTACCACTAGTGAGGCTACCACCACCCGAGCCGCACTCCATCCTAACAAGCTTCTCCCATGACTTGGCTCTTCTGTCAATATTACAAAGAATGTGTCAGAGCCCTCGGAGCTTTCACTGAAAAGAGGGATATATGATGAGGGGATTGGAAGACATCCTGAGGTCGTCCCCCTAATCATGATTAGGTTAAAGTGCTTAAATTTCCCAATAAATAATCTAAAGTCTTGGGACCGGAGGCCGTGGTTGTTTGTGTGCGTATGTGTTTATATCAAATGTGGCGGCGGGTAGTAGTGAGACGTTCAATTTATCCATGTCTTACGGTTCAAAGGTCCCCATCCCACAACAGCTTCAACAACAACAACAATGACTCTAAGGCTGCGGGGGTTAAAGAGAGGAAAAGTTTCTCAAACCGTTACGAAGGACTATTCCGAACACTTGGCTCATCCTGTGATTGGCCAAGAGTGGGAGTAGGCAACTATTCCCTCACGCTCCTCACGCACACTGCAGTGGTAGTTGTATATCCAGGAGGCTACGACCGCACGCAAGTATAAGTGTTCAATTTAACCCGGGCAACCAACTTATCCCCGCTTCGTTGAATCCACTTCTTCTTCTTCGCCTCTCTACCAACGACCATCTCCGCTCGTTCTCTCTCGTCGTCTTCTCCTTCATCTTCATCCTTTTTCCACCCACTAAATCAGCATTTTTGGAGGAAACAACTTACCTGGAGCATTCCCTTTCTATAGTTTACTCTCTGTCTCTCTCTCTCTCCTTCTGTTTTCCTCTCCGACCCAATTTTATCTCCTCACAAAATCCGCTTGATGAGCGGACAAACGAGACTTTTTATCCCCACGCTCGCCCTCCCTTCCATCTTCTCGGTGCTCTTCTCACTCAATCAAACCTATTTGCACTCCACCACTATCTCCGAATGGCTACTTATTTGGAAACCTTTGAAACGATGATCAGGTTATTTACTTTCCTCATCCTCCTCATCCTCCTCCTGCTACCCCGCCCTCAGATAACAGATTCGGCCTACCATGTCAACTCCACGTCTCAAGTTCCCTTATTCAATGTGTATAAATTGGTCAAACGAGCGGGGCTTTGGAACGAATGGAGTCCAATAAGTGTGTGCCTACTCGTGTGGCAGTGTGTGAGCGTGCCCGCGGAGAATGATTGTAAGAGAGGAAAATATATTCTGGTCCAGTGCGAATAAGAATCCACTTGTTCAAGGAGGGTCACAGCAGACGCTACTTCACCGCTACACTACACTGTGGGGCTATAAGGAATGGGCGCGTCGACGACTGCTGGGAGCGCAGCGGTGCATTCACACGGATAATTTCCAAAAGGACCAAATTGGATTTTTTCTCTCCTCTGCGCACAAATGAGGGTCAATATTGGAATTTCCCTCCGCCTCATACTTTTCCCCCACGCCATACCACTGCTATATGATTGTCATCACCCTTTCCTCGGCAAACAGGCCTATACACACGCTCATGTCCCACAAGTGCGCAGCGACTACCAACAACAACTATCTTCGTGACCAAATGAATGCCCTGGACGATCAATCATCGGAGTGGCGACGACCATTCACATTACATTCCTTATTATAGTAAGAATTGGAGGAGCCACCAGTATACTCCGATGAACATATTAGTTGGACGAAAAATAGTGCTGACCTCGCCATTTCCTTCCTGGTAAACTCTCGCCTTCACTTGAGTCGCCACCGGGTCCACTCATGACCCAATCGTGGGTAGCATACCGTGATAACTGTAGCAGTGTGACTCGGACTTTGTGAGGGGATTTTAGGAAGGAGCAACCGGAGGGGAAAAAACTTCTCATTTACTCTGATTAAATCAAGAAGTGGAGAAGGGCAATGACGACGCCTTTTCAAAATTCACGATGCTTCCTTGCTCCTTGTGCTCATAAGTGGACGTGTGAGGCAGTAGTTCTTTGTATATGTGTGTACGTGAGCTTGTGAGTTTATGTGTGCGTGAGCGTGTGTTTGGGTCCACAGCACTGATGCATGCATGCATCCGACAGGGTCTTAACAACTTTTTATTAATCCAAAATCCAACAACGCCGCAGTACTACCACCATTCCAGATTTAAGAAGACGAATAGGATTCTGACATTCTTAACTCTGCTGCGTCCTCCTCCCATCCCCCTCCAACTGTGTATGTCTCAACATTGCATGAGAGAGTGAGTGAGCGAGTGCGGGAAGAAAAGGATCCAGATTTGATACGCTCTAATAAACACCACCGTCCTCTCCTTCAAATACAATTATAATGGACGAGGACAATTATTCCACATATTAAACGTGGAGCGAACAACTTTTGATATCCAAGGATAAATATTTACAGCATAGTGCATGCATTACAGATGCACACATGCTGCATACAACATGAGGGCGAGGATGATAGTAAGTCAGAGAGCTAGCCGGACCGTGCTAATCGAACTTACAATGGGGATTGTAGGAGCGTGAATTCAAATGGCTATACACGACCTGACTTTAAAAGAACCTTTTAGTCCCTCACCAAAGTAGAGAAATATTCAACTGGGATGGATGAACTGGCGGGCTTGTCAAAACAGGCCAGGACCGAAGAGAGCCTCATAATCCTTTCGGTCTAATTTACTTCCCAGCAACGTTCCACGACGCTCAAATCCCCAATAAAAAGTTAGCTGTGGAGGGAGAATTACAAGTACAAACATTTCATCGAGCTTCACACCTACGTATGCACTCATTTGTTGCACCTTATATGCTTTCATATGTCGGTCTATGTGTGTGTGTGTGTGTCTGAACAACGGTAAATCCACCGCTTTTATCACATCCATCCAAATTGGTATCAATCCCAATCATAAAAGACCTATATGCTAATAGCGGAGGCCAACCAACACCAACTCGCAGTGAGCCAGAGTCAGACCTTCCAGCTGTTCTCTCCTGAAAATCCTGTAAATTTTGGGGGCGGGTAGTGCCGGAGGTTAAAAATAATGCGATTGATTCCCCTTCTTTGGCCTTCGTTAAGACGGAACGATCGTCTTGATAGAGAATCTCTCCCCAAATAATAATTATTCCGTTAAGGTAGGTTTACACATCCGCAATTAGCCCCACTTCCTCCACTAAAGTCCGTATATATATATATGTATATGTACTCGTACTACTCTTTAATTCTCATACTCATAATTACCATACAGCCTTGCCCACAGCCCATGGTTCGTGCCAGTAGTAGTACAGCAGTACAAAATGCCAAGCCAAATTTACACTCCGCCTCCAGTCCCCTCCTTGATTAAGACAATTCCTCACGGGTCGCACGAACTTGAATAATTGCCCCCACGAAAATTATCTACCTCAAACTTGTGTATCGTTTCCATCATCTAACTCTAATCTCTGTCATTAGTATTATTAAATAATAGCTCACATCCGGATGCGGATCACACAAGGATATTCTCTCACAGCCGGCGGCGGCCGGAGCTCCACTCCACGACCGTCATTTCCGTATCCCCGCCCGCACATGTGCAGCAACAGTGCCGGAATTCATAATAGCAACAAAGAAGGGAAATACTCGTCTCCTCTTTCCCGTCCATGTGATAATGACTGTGATCGGTACAGATGCGTCGTATTCGACAGCTAAATTACTCCTTTCACAAAAACTTACAACCCACCACTCATCCTCATGATACGTCCTCACAGAAACTTCCACCTCGGAGGATCTGGACCGCCGGCATCAGTGCACAGTGAGAAACACCCTTAAAACACTCTGCAGACACACACTAACTCTCTAAATACATTCTCAAAGGAAGTCAATAGTCCGGATGCGGGTAAGCGCATAAGCCATTGACAAAATCGGGGAGACATTTATGGGGAAATGATTCATAGGAATTCGACGGATTACAGGGACGGAGGGGGAGGAGGAGTAGGGAAGGTCGTCCCAATGCACGCACCGTCATGTAATGATGATGAGGATAGGCAGAGGGGGAATTTGAAGGGATGACAGAATCCCGAACCATCCACCAGCACTCCCATCATGTACGTACATCATGTGCAGCAGAGCGCCCCATTGAATATGATATTGATGGAAGCTGATATGACGACGACCATTTGAAACATGATGAGCTTATCAAGCAGAATGGAAGAGAAAGGGTAGGACTCTAATGGGATCATGATGATGAAAGGGGCGTTTTGCTGGTGACGGCTCACTAGATTTCCGCTGAGTCGTCCTATACTACAGCTCCCGTCCTATTAAACCCCCACCCCTCCCCTCTCCATCTTCCACAGATCTCCCCGTAAGGACCTCCGCATCTTCCATACACAAACACACAACATACACACACGCATGCACATACACACACACGCTACTAATCTCACATATGGATTACACATGTCTCCTCTTAAAAAATCTACCACCGCGGGGACACCCACAACTCATCCCTGTACACACACTTTGGCTCCCATTCCATATAATACGAAATACAAATGCTGGCAAAACTCCTCCACACCCTGCCCTGACGTATATTGGAGGAAGAAACCCAACATTGCAACAAAAATTCGGGATGACTCCAAACGGGAACAGCTTGGCAGCCGCTCCACCCACTATGTCTCTGTATCTACAAACGGAGCGAGGCAGAGAGAGAGAGAGAGAAAGAAAATGGGAGATAAACTCGGAGATGCGGATTTTTTATCCACATGAAATAGCTTTCCTCCACAGAGCGAGAGAGAGAGAGAAGAAACATCTGTGGCCGCCGACATACGCACACACGTACAACACTACTGATCATGATCATCATCGTCCGTCACCGTCACTTCCATTCAGCACTGGACATAAACGAGACTGACATCCTGGTGCGGCTGTCAGGACGGGCGAAAATCCACGGCGACGAAAACAGAAAAAAGTCTCGGATTTTTCTCTCCCTCCCGCCCCGAAAAAATCTCACTTTGCCAAACACAGATTCCACACAGGAGGCACACTTGCGGAGTTTGCATTCACCTTAGAGATGCTCACGTAGACTGGGGGAAAGCAAATAAGTTTGTTGAAGCCATCCAATCTCATGTACTCAAATTCTATCACACACACGCACGCACGCACGCACTTATTCACACACATCAAAATGTTCATGAAAACACACAACACGCATCCACATAACATCACCCACAAACACACACACATCTTTGCGTCCTTCATCATAACACGGTACTATCCTCGTAGGATCAAGTTAGTCAGTGGACCCCAGCGCACATGCTGTTGCACCTACAGAGTGAAAGATGATTTAAAAGTGTCAAGGGCCTAGGCTGGAGTCCAAATAGATCTTCCTCTCTCTTTGTGAGTAACCTACAAGTTGTACAGACTTATTTACTGCACAGAGCAAAGGCCATGATACCAGGAGGGGAAGCGCCCCACGGAGATGGACATCCTATGGATTCCGCTAGGCCTGCTCCCCGCGCTACCGCCGTCCACTGGAGACCCTTTGAAAAGTGACACTTTTCTTATTTGTCCACTTTTTTAACCCATCCCGCCACCGTCACCATGTACCATCACCATTCGCCTCAGCCCAACTCATCTCTCCCATCTCCAAGAAAAGAGTATATACAGTTGTACAGGGTCTTCCTCCTGTGACTTTCGACCAATAATTCCAATCATTCCCACTCAAAGGTTGACTCCGTATCTATGTATGCATACAGCCTCTCATCAAATGGGGCCAAGAGGAAGGTATTCTTGCCAAATCTGGCAGTACCAACATCATCCTGATCCTCTCTCCCTCTCCCCTTTTCCATTAAAACTTCGCCTCTCGTGAGCAAGCGTACACAGGGAGTCAAAGACATGACACATTTCTTCCACACCGCCATTCCAACAACGGGATCTGCCATCCACTTCGATCACGTCAATATTTTATTGTGTTTGTAAACCACCTCACATCCAACACTAGCCCATTCCATCCCCGTCCTCTCTCTCTCGCTTCATCCTTCGCCTCACACTGTTGTGTACAGCAGTATACGCTCCCGGGAAAGAGGAAGGAGGAGAGACCGGAATGGTCCCGCCATCAAAATCATGCAATACCATTCCAGTCACATTCCTGAGGCCGAGAGAAAACAGGATGCCATTACTTCTATAGCCAACTGGAAAGACCGGAGGAAGCCCCGGCCACGTCCAACTTCCTAAATCTATACGGGAAATGTCAACCTTCCAGCTCCTCACCAGCTCATTCTCATTTACCCTTTTCCAGCATCCCCAACATCGAACCATTCCAGTCTGTGTTGGCAGTAAAAATATTTGCTTGAAGCACAAACGCATGAACACACACACACACAAACACACACACACACACACACACACACACACACACACACACACACACACACACACAATCTCTCGTCTCACATCCCCGCTCAACTAGAAATCCAATCTGCACGGATTCAAACAGCTGATCCCCACCATTTTCATCGACATCCTCCTCCTCCTCATCATCCACCTCATTACTAGAGGCTAAAAGAGATCATTAGGGGAGTTAAACGGTTTAAATCCATCTCGTAGGATAATACCCACTTATAGTCCTCTTCATTTACCCAGGTCCAACTGAGGCATATACGAGTCCACACATATCTTTATATGGAGATGGGAGGATACGAACTGTTTAAAACTAGATGTTTTTTTTCACTAGAATTTATTATGAGAATCTGAAGAAGCCTGGAAAATGACGCGCGCCCCTGTACACAGTAGACACTATTCCGTCTGCTGATAAGGCGGACGGGAGGCTCAGCCCTTGGAGGCAAACTGCTAATGCGGAGGCACCTATTGTTCCAAACTAGTTCTCCCACCACTCTCTATATATACACATCACTACTGTCTTGATCATCCAAAACGCACTAGTACTCCCAACATCCCTCCAATAAAATATGTATTCAGTAGGGAGACGAAGTTGTAGTGACTGCTACGGATTTCTCCACCCAAAAAGATTTCCTTCGTCCGCGGCGCGCTATCCTTCCAAATAATCCAAGACCAATTTCCACTGTTTAAATCACGAATTCCACCTCCATCACCTCTCCCCTGTTGTACACAAGCGGACTGTTGTTTTTTGTTCGACCTGACCGAGATACACGAAACACCACCTCTTCTTTCGCTGATGTTGCTGGTGGTGGTGGTGGTACTGGTGCTGCTGTGTATGAAAATTTCAAAAGCTCATCTCAAATACGCTCCATTGTTTACAAGCCATTAGCCCGGAGCTCGACGTGTCCATGTCCAAATATTCCAGTTCAGAGAGTGATTCATAGCCCACCCTTACCTATATACTGTATGGTGGTGCCCTAATAATAAGGCTCGGCCTACAGCACCAGATCCCATTATACCCCAGGTGGAGCAAGAGCGGTACACAGATGCAATATTTTTTCACCAGCCTTTTTCTCCCCCAATATGTATGCATCCAGTCATCCCCGCAGGCCCTTTGTATTCCAAATGGATTTCTCTTCATTGGATTTTGAGCCGTGTGAGTGAGTGTGCTGGCGTGTGTGTGTGCATACGTGTGTATGACGGAATTGCTTCATCGGCATGCATAAACCTCTACCAGGAACTCTTATGCTATCCCCTACTTCCTCCACACTCCAGAGTAATGTTCCCAACTCTCGTCCACATACACATTACACATAATATGGTGCTAGAGCAAGCATAAAGGTATGATATATTATCATCACTTTACTAACAGCCCCAACAACGACTCCCTTTAACAGTTGAACATTGGGGCAATACTCCTTCAGAGAACTTTGCCTTATTCCGTCCTATAAACATGTATATGTAATCGTTACCCAATACTAGAGATTCCATTCCAATGTGGCATTTATACCCCTGACTCAGTTCGAATGAAGCTCATCTATATGTACATCCACGAGCCAGGAATTCCGGCTACCGTCCACTATATACACACAAACAGTATCGATTTCAATGGGCGTCAAGTGACAAACTCATACCGCAGTACGGAGAGTGTGCGTTCCCGACACACGCACACAAATACACCATTATTATTGATATTATTATATGAGAGACAGCCGTAGACGAACTTAATCCGTACAAATGGAATTGTTCGAAGAAAGGACCTCAAAGCCCGGAAGAATGAGCGGTAGTTGACTACGGCTGGTATCCCCATCCCTGTCGGACGACCGTCACCCTCCAGTATATGCCCCATTGTCCAAACGCATTGACTCATGTCCAATGGACCCTTAGCATCCTTCCCGTCACACACAGGTATATGTATATACACACATATGTCCATGTGCATCTAAACGTAGCAATAGCCTGGACGATACATTCGTTAAAAGTATAACAGGGCCCCTTTGTTAAAGAGGAAAATTGAACCATTCTTCTCTGATCGTTTAACTTGTATCCCTCCTATTCACCCATGTTTCGGGTATATAACCGTGGAGTTAGCACGGCGATGGCACATCGAAAGGCGGCGGAACGTCTAAATCCCCATTCGTACTGCCATCATCCGCCCAGGTATGGGCCAGCAGTAGCAGTAGCAGCAAAAGCAGAACAGTGGTTATAATAGTGCAGTAGAGCAAATGGCAAACGTAAGTTGAACTTACCCCCGGAGTGGCAGCTGAGGGTCCATATGGGTATTGGGTCCACTGGAGTGAGGACTCTTCCGTCGTGTCCAGGAGAACAACTGGAAAACCCAAATAATTTCAACCAGTTAGCTCACAAGTACATAAGTATTTATACATTATACAGAAGCAGAGGATTATGACCGTAAATTATGACCACATTGACAGTTTTCACGTAGGATTTCTGAGTCACTAGGGTCGGGATGGGAGTAGGAGCATTTACCTTTGGTCCGGAGTCAACGGGCCGTGTCTGACCCTACATAGCATTAGCGACAACAGGCTGGACATTAATCAGGCTTTAAATAGTTTAAATTGTTCAAATATCTCTCTATGTTCAATCCCACGTTCTAAACTTGGCGGTCACATAACTGCCACAAACTCCCCTTAATATGCTACGCAATGAGTTACTTTCACAGGCTAGAGGGAATGAATATCGACAGATAGAGCTGGAATTGGATTAGCTCCCGTGGACGACAGCATGGCCCGTAGTGGGATACATGAACAAAGTTGTGGGGAGTGACGACGACTACGAGGATCCGAACATGCTCATTATTATCAAAGCTCCGTCCCGGGTGTAACCACAGGGGAAACTCGTCAAGCCTTTCAAGTTTGGCTAATGCCCGCCAGTCCTCCCCCGGACACACTAACAATGGAGGCTGGGTAGAGAATTGGCTCGGATAAAATACTTGTCCTCCATTGTCTACCCCTCCGAATACCCCTCATGCTCAATAGGAAGGAAAAAGCCTGGAGACAACTATATGAATGCTATGCATACAGCTCAGCTACTACTGCTACCACTCGCTCTTCTCTCTCGCTATTGCTCTTGGGAAAGTTTCCGCTTCTATCCACACGTCCAACTTTCCACACACGGGAAGTTGGTCACTGTGAGGTACGCTCCGCCGGCGTTTTCCCCTGGCTATCGCCATTCTCCGCTTGTCCCTCCACCGCGCCTCTCCCCGCACGATACAGCAACTTGTTATGCCCCTTCTGAACGCTTTAGCATAGGCACATTACGCGTTATGGCTCACTGCACCGTATCACACACATACAGACATGCATAGTCTCCTCCAGAGATACATTTGCCAGATGGAGAGGAAGTTGTGTGATACTTGTGTGCGATGCGGCCATCACCACGCGCGCCGCCCCCTCCCTCAATACTCGCAATGAGGTAGGCATTGGAAGAAGAAGCGGGAAAAAGGAAAGTGTAGTTGATTAGGAGGAACGTCGGTTGGTGGCTCTTTGAAGTTGGGAACATTTTCCATAATTTAATTCCCAGCTCCATTTCGCTCTCTCTCCCGCTCGCTCCCTCCATCATCTCGACTGAACAAACTGTGGATCCCCCCTTTCCCTTTGCTCCTTTTCCATGTTTCTATAATCCTGGGTGGAAAATTTCCATGCGTTCGCTCACACACACACACACACAGACATCGACACACAACCCTCCAAGCGATTACCTTAGAGAGAGAGAGAGAACGAGTGAGACACACACAGATCCCTTATCCGTCAGCCTTCCCTCAGCTTCCCCTCTCACTCCCGGGAATTTCTTTTGACCTCTTTGTTTTCTAAATTCCTCATCCTCATCCCGGTCAACGCATTGCAAACATGGCTCAGAGAGCATAAGGGTTGCCCACTGAGTCATCCCACGTTGTCGCCTATACTTCCTCGCATGCTGAGGGGATGTCCATTTGTGGGAGCGTGCGTAAACCTTTTTGCATGGCCTGGAGCTGAGAAAGGACTCGGAGCGATTCCATAAGTCGTTAGCCGATTCACTTCGCAGCTTACAGCCATGTCCATGCAATAGATGGACATTTCAGATCCGAATCCATAACAACATGCCCGTGAGTCCCGCATTAATCCTGTGCAGCGTGGACTCCACCACCACCACCAACCACCACTACTACATGATACACACCCACCACAGTCTCTGCGAATCCCAGAAAGGGCCAGAGAATCAACAGAGTTGTTCAGATAAATATACATACTGCACTGACTACAAACTAGTGGAGTCAGAAAACTTGTATGTTGGGAAAACTACTGAAAATCCACAGCCTCGTATCCCATCCTCGTTCTTAAACCATTAAACTCACTGTCTTCCCGCGAGGGGAAGACCGAGCTTTTATGCCATTCAGAATGTAGTAAGAATCATGGGGGAACGCTAATGGGGAATACTTTTTTATAAACTCGTACAATTTCTAGGGCAGAAACTTGGACCAACTGCTACATTTTGCCCATTTCATCCATCCATGTTGAAAATAAATTAGCGGAGTTGTCCTTCAGAAGAAGTAAAAAAAAAGGGAAAAAACTCCTCCGCATTCGACGGGAGAGTATATTTGGGGAATGAGTAGGAAATTTTTATGTCAAAATCGATTCTACTGTGTTAATTCTACTCCACTTCTCATTCTCCCGTCCCCGGTCTACTGCGCTCCCCAACACTCATATTTGGAATGGAACGTTGGCTGTATATATGTGAACGGAGTGGAAGGGCATTTACTTTTTGCCCTCATCACACGAATGACAAGACGAAGAAGAAGATGAGGACGAAGAAGGAAGATCCATCTTTCATATAGCGTCGATTCCTTCCCAGCTTTTTCATCTTCATCGCCCGCCCTCCGCGTCCCAGTCATCCTCATCATCATCATCATCTACTCAACAATTTTCTTCATTTCCATCAAGAAATGAAACGGGTAGAGAGATGGAGAGAGAAGGAGAGAGACAGGCCCAGTCTGAAGTTTCCGGGGTGGTTAACAAGAGTCTGCAATAATGTGACTCATGGAGAGGAACGATGAGGGACCGAAGGCGGTATGGGTATGATGGATCCAATACTATATGTGTAGAGAGGGTCCTAGTTGAAAGCATCTTGTCCTTACAACCACCCCCATCACCACCGTCGTAACTATATGGTCTTCGGAGGAGGCAGGAGGGCTCCTAAAGACGCCATCGCAGCCGGGTACATTAAGGGAGGAAAAGTACACAGCGAGTTTATTATAAATGACATGGCTCCAATTCACTAGCTCCACGCCCGCATATGGCTCTATCATAACTCCCACCCAACTCTTTGCCAGCTCAGTCGGGGGATATTCAACTTATATGCGGGCTCTGCTGAGGAACGTCTTGGCTCATTCGGCCTCCTCGCCGCCAGCTTTTCCCAATTCAAAATTGATGATGACGGGTCCACTTTGGAGGACGGAGGCGCGGCTTAACCAAGTCATTTGTAGTTTCCCTTCATGCCAAACCTAGTCAAGTTTCTTAATAAAACCTCCCGCCAAACATGACGCCTGTCCTCGCAGGATCAGCACTAGGAGCAACCACAACGCCAACAACAACGACAACGGCACAGGCAAGAGGAGCAGAATCAACAACTCCATTCAGGCCTCATGTAAATAATGTGCGCATACGTCCCCATCTCAATATGTATTTAGGCCACAGAACCAGAGCGGAACTCATTGAACGGGCTGGGAGCTGACCAACTTCCCATTACAAAACTTTGGCAAGCAGAGGAGAAGGCCCCTAAAATAGTTTTGCACGGACAATTTTTCACGAAAAAATCCGCTTTCATTATTCCCACAGTTGTAGTCCGCCGCCTCAGAGCTTTAAATACCGCACATTAGAGACAATATTGTTGTAGTAAATCCCTGGGGTTTGTGTAAATTAGAGCTAATGCACTTTGCTTCGAGCCCTCAAGGCCAAAGTGGGTGCTCACTAGTGTGCAAATTCCAGCTGTTCACCCGGCCCGGGCTCATCAATAAAACTGTAGGAGCGAGTGCAATTTCACCATCTGGAAATTACCCGCATATAGATAGCCACGGCATATGCAGCAGCAGTAGTCTCAATCCTCTTCCAGTATATGTACTCAGAAATGGAGAGACGAGGGAAAAAATTCGGGTCTGACCAATGGCAGCGGAGCTGACCCATCAAAGTTATTCTTGTTGGATGCCCCAAAGTTTGGGCAACTCTCTATATATTTTTCCTTGCAGATCCTATTAAAAGGAACGCAGCAGACCTCCCCTCAGATGCTCTTTCTTCCTTTCCCTCGACCACACTGCATCGGCACATGTGCGTGTCTATTCCGAACAATGTACATATGAGGCGCATCTGGCGCGAATACTGCTAGGATTTTCACCAACTTCTGGATTAAGTACACAATTTGTTGCCCACGTCTAGTATGTTGTATGCGGTAGCCTAAAGTAGCTTAGTTCCAACCTTACCCATATATACATACATACTCACGGAGTCCCTTGCCTACAATATCCATGTGGTCTGAAAAGGCTAATGTGTAAATGAATTTACCTCCGCTAAACTGCATCCGAGCCCATACGGAGGCGCACACACCAACGACAACAACAGCAACAGTATCAACGACATGAACGAGAGTGTGAAATTAAGCGGGCCTCTTCATCCCGCACAATGCGATTCAGTTACAGGGCACAACTAATCAGAAATTCTAGGCCATCCTCGGAGCTAACCCCACACCTGGTTCCGTTCCGCCTGATCCATTGCACTTCATACGCCCGTGTACAGAGAGCTATACTATAGAGCAACTCCGTAGGAACAGGGCCAACTTCTACTCCAAATGAGAATAATAATGATAATAATAATAATACTAATGTAATTTTCCAACTCTAAGTAATTGTTCCATTGTGCCTGCATTTAAGGACACATTCTACGCATCAGTTCACTTCAACACATTCGACGTCTTGTAAACCTGTCACATTTCCACCTCAAAACCGGCCAGGCAATGTGAGCTAGAGCTGTAAAGCCATCAGGTCCCACTGGAATGGGATACATACAACCAGCTGTTATTGCCCCGGCACATAAGATGCTCAGTGTGTATTGGGGAGAATTTATTGTTATTTCTATTGGAACTAACAATTTGAATGCACAAAAAGAGGGAGAGAGAGAGAGAAGGAACAGCCATAGTATCTTGGTTTTCTGCTTATGGGAGCCGGCCCTAATTCATTGGTCGACCCTTGTTCTCAACCTTTGAAATGCTTTACAGAAGATTGACGTTCACCTATGTTAACACACACAATCATACACACATATATGAGAACTCACACACACACACACACACACACATTTTCTAACGACCCTCGTCTCCATCGGTCCCAAGTTTCTATTTGGCCTACACCTTCTCCTCCCCCAGTACTGATGACGGCAACAACGATGTCTGTTTACTTGGACGACGGAGCTACGGAGCTCGTCGGAATCAGAAATAAAAATCAATTAATCGGTGTCCGTCTCCACCCTTTGAGCCATCAGAGAAAGACATGGACATGATCCCGCATGGCTCTAGGTAATCGTAGAAGTTTTTTCCCCTTATACCTCCGTCTAGAAATTCTTGCACACACATACACACACACACACTTTACTGCTGCACGGCCCAGCCATGCAACACGTCTCCACATATTTTCATCGTCGGACAAGACACGCTTCGGTGCTGGAGTAAAGGCACATTCGTACCTTCCTGCCTGCTTGCCACAACCACTGCGGCTAATGCCGTCATTATTACAGCCTTGTGTGCCTTGCAGTGTGATGGATTTGTGAAAGCTTTTCGCTTTCAACGTCAGAAAATATCAATGGGGCACATTAGCATTAAGTGCGCGTACCGTTCCACATGCATATGCCACGGGGGCCAGTTCCCATATGACGGCTGGAATCTTAAGCCTGTGCGGGCACTACTATTACTATTGCTATTATTATTTGCTTTTCGTTCTTTGGTGGTAAAATAACTGATGACAAAGCTGACGCTTCCCTCTCCTCCTCCCCCTCCTCCTTCCCTCATTCACGTCAGACTCATCATGAGAGTGACAAAATGGAAATCAAATCTGGCAAGTCAAGCTCGTTGCTTATAGGCAAACAAAAGGAGCGGTAGAAAAACTTTCATGGTAATGCCTTGAACACATGGTCCATCATTTCCACGCACTAACAACAACATCGGCAACACCACTGACACAATAGTGCAGACATATGCGTACCACCTAGCTGGTCATTTCCTCCGAGGATTACCTCCATCATGGATTAGAGTCCACATCTAATCACTCATCCAAGAAAATATGAAACCCCTCCTGTCAAACCTGTTTACCATGGACACCGCGGCTCCACACACACACTTATGTAGGAGGACGTAGGCTACACACTGGGCTTGGCAATTCAACCGGGACTGTTATTGGTTTGGGAACTCATAGGTGAGCGTGAGCGTGTGTGTGTGTGTGTATGCATATGGCTGTGCGACCAGCGTACCCTCTCAGAATTTGGGGCATTATTTACATTTAAGGCTGACCACATGTCCAATGACCAACCAATAATTTGAAGTAAACTGGTTGAAAAAATTCCAAAATTGCTCAATTTACATTTATTTCTCACCCACCCAGGAATTTATATTGCATGACATTTAATCAACCCGGAATTATCCTCTTACAATCAATTCCACCTCCCGCCCTTTCCTACCTTCAAAGCTAACGAGAACCACAAGCAGTATTCCCACTCCAAAAATACTGGATTTTCATAACCTTTCCATCATCAAGACATCATAAGAAGGAGAGTATCGGGAGGAAACAATTCCCAATTTACAAGTCAGGGCGGTACTCTCACGCAACTGGAAGCAGGTGAAGGGGAATGGGGGAAGATATAAACAGACAATGCTCATAAATTGACAAAAAAGGAGTCGAACGCCGTGTTATTACCGACTGCATATCCACTGGGGTCCCCGCTGGAGGTTACACACGGAAGAGGCAAGGGGTTCCACTGCGACAAAATTCGTGTCTTTTGTCACCGGGGGTCGAAAATTCCCCGAGGATAAGCATTTTTCTTCTCTCTCTCTCTCTCTGTCTGTCTCCGTTCCTTCCAGCAGTCTCTCTCTCCTCTCTAGCATAACTATATGATGATCACCATGATGAAGACGAGCTGCTTCAACCTTGGGAGCCAACATATATACATTCCTTCTTTCCACTTCCCCCTACACACTAATGCTAGTCTAAGCCAGACTGATGGGATCCAGCCCGTCTACCTTACTCCTGGTTAACCTCATGCGTGTAAGTCCTCTCCAACCAATACCACTAGAATGTTATCGAGCTGGTTGTGTGCTGGGAGCAGCGAAAAAAAATCCCCCTTCCTCTTCTTCCTCTCTCCCCTACCACTCAAACTGTGGATTCCAAACTATACGAGCAACGAGCATTTCCATCCAACGACTCTCAGATGTTCAGTAAAACAGTAACACTACGAAGATCTCTGTCTGTAACATATCCACCATGGGCCATATCATGTGCTTGGGAAACCACCTCACATACGTAAGCTCCTTGTTCTAATGCTCCGCTTCGAAGCACAAACATACAGAATAACACTAGTTGTAACCCCGCACACACACTCACACACACACACACACACACACACACACACACACACACACACCTTCATACCTTGTAACTATAGCGTGCTAATCTCGAATTACAATGATGAACCACATTTTGTTATCAACCTTGTCCGTTTCGCCAGCCTCGCATAAATTGCCTATTAATTAAAAGAACATTTAAAACTTGTTCCATCCAGCAGTTCATCCCTGCTACCACTACTACAACTATATACTACTGCTACCAACCACAAAGCTCCCGTTCAAACTTGAAAATCTCCATTTAAATTTTTTTACCTTACTAATATATATACCCTTTTCACTCTCGGAATATAAGAAGCCAGTCAAGTATCCACCAACACCACCACTACCGCAACCACCACCAGTCATTCCGGGGTACTGATGTTCAAGAATACGAATTGCCATATCGTAGTAGTTGTTGCTGTTGTTGTCTCATCGTCGTTGTGGTGGTAGTTGCTGTTGTTAGTAGTACTGCTGTAGGATTGTTGCTGTGTTAGGGGTAGGGAGAGAGACCATTAAGGGCCGTCGGCAAAAACAATGGCTGGCAATCAAGAACAAGTTGTCCACATTAGGGAGGCCCAAGTACGTCGAAAATTACGAGAGAAGGAGAAGCTCATCAAAGTCTGAAATACTGTGAGATGCGTACACTTGGACAGTGGCAGTTATGTCTTCCGATCACTATCACCCCACACTAAATGGAAGGAGATGGGCTGGAAAGGAGGGGAAAAAAGGAGCTTTGGTGCGGAGTTGAAGCACTCTATACGCTTACGCTAACACGCTTGTTTTCCTCTCAGCTCCTCACTCAGCCCTTCTACATACTGCTATATACTTCCAAAACCCATTCCTCCGACTCACAAGAAGACGGGGTCCATAAAATTCAAGACAATTCATCAGCCTGATGGTATGAAAACTTGTTTTAAAAATAGGTAATTTACTCCAATGAAAATAACATTAAGGCCGTCTTCCCAGATCTTCACAAGTGATAATACTCCGTGTAATAGCAGCCAGAGACTTCTCAGGTCTGGGACCCTTTTTCTCCACTCCTATTCCGTACTCCCTAATCCCTCACACATACTCACTCACTCTCTCACTCACCCGCCCGCGCTCCGGCTCAGGTTACCTCCTTAACACAAGCCGGAGTAGAATGCCCGGAGGAACCCAATGCTCAACCTGCTTTGCTATGCTTCTTTATCCTGCCATATAATAGTGTATATAGGTGTACACAGCACCACTTCCCTCCGTCCTATTGACGCGTGAGGGTCATTTCCTTCACAGCCATTGTTGTCGCGGAATATTATGGACCGCTTAAGATTCCCAAATGTTTCCCATTTAATATCGAACCCTCCATTTTGGATAAACGAGAGTGGGCACTATGCCTGCAGTGTACGCAGGCTGGGGACAATGGGGCCGTTCAAAATCTCGCCTCACAACGGTGCTCCTCCTCGCCGAACAAATTGTATACAAATAAATAAGACTAACACGTCGCCGTCGGAGTCGTCTCCCCGGCCTTGTCCAGATATGAGAATCCCATTAAATAATATATGACAAATCTGTTCCACTACAAAAGTGGCAGTCATATCTCCTATGGGCTTCCTTCAAAATCCCAATCCCTCCTGGCCGCCGCACATGCCTTCCTATCCCTAGAGGACTTGAAAGCTATATTACATGCATCCCCGTAATCATCTACAAGGTGGCTGGCACAAACCTCGTAGTACACCTCCTTAATAGCTACTATGCATGTGGTAATCCCACAGTGTATACGGCAATATGTACATCCCCCTCATTCTCCATGGCTGGTCGGGTTGACTGCTCCATTTATAATAGCACGTCTGTCACTCGCACACAAAAGATCCTTATCCCAGCTCCTTATCTCTTTATATAGAAAGCATTATTTATTCGGAAAGGAAACCTGGGCCTCGGCTCCTCCGGAGGGAGCGGAGGAAAACTGCCAACGAGGAACTCATCAAAAACTAGAGTAGAGCAAACCGGTCCTGTCCTGAGGAAGCTAACTCCACCACCACCACCACCATCACATTGTAAAAAGGACTGTCTGGATTCCACACCGTGTACATTCCTATTCAAAAAATCACCTTCAACGGAGCAGCAGGAGCTGCAGTGGTTGTAGAAGTGCTGGTATATAGTGACTAAAGTTCCTTATTAAACGTCACACGGTAGCGGATTCGAGGATACAGGAGCAGGGGCACCAGTAGACTAACAATATATCGCCACTGTGTAATAATGTCCATCTCACAGGAGCCAGCTCCAGTGAGGCCATCTCCGTCTCCTTCCTCCTCGCTAAATCGTAGCCTATTAAATCCAACTTTTCATGCGTTCCCCTTCAAGTCAGGGAATGACTACAAAGAGTGACATGGATGAGATTGAGCGGAGGAGATATTATGTATGTGGCAAGGCATGCCGAGTCCGAGGCGCGGAGCGACCATCAAAAAGTCCATGCATAACTTTGAGCTCCTCATTTTTTTATTCCATTTATTTCCAAACTTTACGATTATGACATGAGGACAAGTGTTTCACCAGCGATGCTGGGAGGATGAGGCTCCTTGGCAAACGGGGCTACTGCTACTGCCCTTATTTGGACAACCACCCCGCTCTCGAACAGATGGGGGAAACATCAGGAAAAGAATTTCCGTAGTCCCGTCGAGCACCATACACATATGCCGACATACACAGAGGCACATAAACACACATGCTTACAACGTCTGCCAACACTACTCTCTGCGAGGATCATTTAAGGAATCCATAAAGGGATGGAGAAACACGGTTCGATACTGCTGTCTCGCCCTCATCCTTTCCACTCCACTGGGCCTGAGCGGCGCATTTCCAATGTCATCCGACAATTGTGGTAGTTCCGAAAGCATAACTTTTTGGAAAAGTTGCCCGCACTTTGGTCACACATTGATCCTCAATTTTTGGTGGAACACATGGGCAATGATGACCGTTCCCATTCACGTTGAGCGGAGCTAAAGGCTCAGAATTGGAATCATTCCCCGCGAATCCCACCATTCAATCTTGCATCTAATAGCCAGTGCCGCTTTGTGTGAAATGACGAGGCATTTATAGTACAAGTTAAACTATTCCAGAGACTCAGTTGGTGGCATGACAGGATCACACAGTAGAGCCGCATCGTTGTCGTCCTCCTCCACCCTGCCAATTGTCCCTCACTTGGGTTGTGTATAGTGAAAAACTTTGCTCATTCCCTCCCGACGGTAGCAGTTGTAGTACCACCAAGACCCGCTGGTTGCCAGAGGTCGTCATCATTACCATGATCGTCGTCATCATCATTCCCCACGGTTTAACGGCCAGTTAGCTTGACCATGGAGGAAAAGAATTCACGGGACGTTAGCCACGTGCCATGGACTAACTGTCTCCGTCAGTCACTTCTCCATACTGTGCAGGAGCCGCACACGCACACTTCTGTACGGCAGCCAACGCACGCCCAGCAACCGTCAATAATGGAGCAAAAACGGCGGTGGTGGTGGAAAAAAGCCCAGTAGATTTCCCCACGTTAACCAGATTGACTTGTCTTTCCGTCATCACATCCCACTTCTCATTTGCATTATATTAATCCACATATGGACGACCCGCTACTCCCGCGCCAGCGCACGCCTCTCTCTCTGTCTCTGGCTCATCCATAAAGGCATAAAGATGAGGTGACCACAGATGAACCACTGGGAAAACATGAGGTAAACACAGAGAGCTACACTTGTTTCCATTTATCTCCCATCATCTCTCATCCGAACGTTCTTGACTTATCTGCAGTTAACCTTGCCAAATCTCACATCCATTTATCACGGGGATAAAACAGGAATTTTTGTAAATTGAGTTGTTGTTGTTCTCCGTCAGCTTTACTGTCTGCTGTGCTGTGCTCTGCCTGCTTGAGTAAATTTCTCCCCCCACTTTCGCCCATCTTATGGAGTGAGCACATACACGTTGACAGCAATTAATTCACATCAAGCCAAAAAGTCTCTCTGTACGCCCGGCACTTCAATAGTAATTTTACTCCTCTGGCCCGTATAAACAATTAGCATGATGGACCTTAGCACGATCAAAGCCCATATTCTGATAGCCATCTCTGCCAGCCCGCTCGCTCGGCCGGCATAAATGGAACAGCACTGCTGCCGAAATAAATCAAAAGTTTGACACGTACGTTTGTTCATTGGCCTGCCTCGTCATTCCGCGCATACATACTTGCCACACAACTACTCCTTGGAACAACAGTAGTCTTTTACCACAACCCGACTGCTTTTCACTTAGTCCAACCTAAATGCAACTACCCAAGACCTGCTACCCCACCACTATGACTGCTTCCTTACCTACTACACATATAATCCCACGACGGCCGAGTATGATTTGGCATGAACATTGCGGTTGTCATGTCAAAATCCACTGACTGACTCTCAGAGATGGTACAGAGTAGTAGTTCTTAAACAACAGTAGTAGTACTGCTGGCAAGCAGGGGCAAACGTCAACATTCTAATGAACTGCGTGTCTGTTGTGTGGAACAGATTTGAGTTGAAACCGCGAGATAACATGTCCGAGTGATCCTCATGATGTTGATGATGATGAAGATGATGAGGCTGGTGAGAAGGAAGACGACTCAGGAACGAGGATGATTTCACATGGACCGATCCCACCTTTGACTGCTTCTTACTACTTACTGCTGCTGCTGCTGCTATATCTCTTCGCCGTGTCCGTCCAAAAGGGCGAACAAAAAACGATGGACAGTCGGAGAGGATGACTTGAGCTAAAAGTGCATTGTTGTTCCCCCCACCTTAGCATTATTAAAGAGCCTTGCAGCGTACGTCCATACAGGCATATCTCTTTAAGGCCCGAGTACCAAGGCTGTTAGATCCTTTGGAGTGTCCTGCTTATAAAATACGCATAAATGGGATACGTATAACATGGCTCGATCAGAAGCCCAAACATTCCCCCTGATTGAATCCCTTTTTGTTGTACAGGCCACTAAACAAGCGCCTCTTCCTTATGGCAATATAACCCATGCCTTTTTAAGATATTCATCCCCCTTCCTCTTGAGTATTGCACTTTGTCAGTGTGTAGCCTCCTCTCGCTCAAAGGCATCTTCCACATGTATACACACATGCATACAAAGGCGAGTGGGACAGGCATGATGAACTGTGTGCCCGAGTGCAGTGGTGCGCCTTCTTCACATCAAACCGGACAGGGAGAGTGGGGCTGTGTATGCGTATTTCCTTGATCGTACAATAAAAAACCCTATGTATAAAACCCCATGCATACGTATGTAACCAAGTTTTACATGAATATATGGGCATACAAACTCGGCGGGTAGGGAGGACCCAAACCGGTTTCCAACGCTACACATGCACACACATACACACACACAAATACGTACACACACATGCATGAATCCCCTCACAATAATACAGCTAAGTGCTCCTCAGAATGAACGTGGAGAAACTCCCCGCCTGCCCTCTTCAAACTAAAAAGGTTGGAGGAGGAAGGCTAAATTGCTTGTTTTCAACTCGGCCTTTTCTTACATAATTCCAGCGAGCAGACTGGTGGGATTCGACTGCAATGCACAATTCATGGAACGTCTTCGCCGTACTACACTTAATGAACGGACTGGATGCATCATACAGGCTAATTTATTTCATTATTTCCCTCTTCAGAAGTACAAGTAGTGGTCCTCCCGGCTCATTGCTAACCCATAATAAAACTTTGTATGGCTCCTACCAGCAACTACCATACCCAGTATGCCTCCCGCAACAAGTATTACCTGACGAATGTAATGTCCGCCTCAAAAAATTACGCCACAAAAAATATCCCGAAATTTCCTATAATAAACAGTAGAATTAACCTCGCTACTGCCTGGAAAGCCAAGGTCGTACCGTGACTTTGTCAAACGCAGTACGAAATGCGTTCTTGAATAAATTTTTCTGGGAAACAACATCACGATGGACGGGCTATTAAGTATTAATAAGAACAAGCCCTTCCACTTTCCACTTTAAAACTTCATTTCGGGGAGCATATATTAGAACGGTAGCCATTATTGTTGGCCATTGCTGAGCGGGAAATGGGATTGCAGTCCTGGAAAAATTCCCACAACATATTAAATTACGGACCATCACGTCGTCGGTGGGGAAGTGATGACAAGGATCTCTTCTCTATTATTTATCGTCTTGTTTATACAAAGGCGGGCCGAGTGTATATATGCCTGTGTGCGGGTGATGAGTGAAACTCAAGTGGTTGTGCCCATGGAGCAGTCCTGTTAACACCTTTATAGTCCGCACACCGACTAAAAGTATTAGGAGAGCTCCCAATAATGGCTCTCTCTGTATGCGCCGTGTTTTCACAAACTTTACATACACTCATCGCTCACCACCACCACCACCATCACCTTACGGTAATTGAAAAGCACGGCTCAAGGACCTCGGAACATAAAACCAGCGGAGATTACATTCGAGGGATTTTACATGCATACCGACGCACACACACAAACACACAAACACATAGCCGTCGTCAACTCCCTCCGGGTACCTTATGATCCACAAGTAGTATCAGATTACGCACATGCAATACCGCTCTCTCCGACCGCCGCACTGCTCAAAAGAATCGTCCTTACACAGAAGGAACGACAATAAAGAGGTTGGAATTGGGCTTGAATTTTTCAATAAGCTCCAAGCTTATTTTTATCATGCTCCATATGCACAAGAAGTACAATCCACCAGTTGGTCGGACTGAGCAAGCTCATGCTATCACCAGAGGTAATGCCCTGTCGTGGAATTTCAAAGGGAAATGGAGAAAAATTAAGACCTGTACACTGTACACGTATTATGTATGCTATATGTTTGTCTCCCGCACAAAACTCTATAGCAGTACTTCCTTGTGCATGAACGCTGCCGCCGCCAAACTTTACAGCACGCTCAACCCAGCATCACAGAAAGGACTTTTATTGCACACGGTTGTGTACAAACACGAGCACCGGCAATCCGCCATCATAATCCTTGTCTCAACGAACCAGCACACACACACACACACTCACAACCATCCAGATATTTACGCTCAACCTGGTTTTTTCATAGTCATAAAAACTGGTGAACATTTAACTCCATAATCAATGCATATGTAGAAGCATACCGGAATACTGAAAATGTGTATACTTGATACTGAGCGGCTGGGGAGTTATTCTTCAGAATAAGAGGGGCCTTGTTCCTTCCTCGTTCCCGCCCATATCATCATTTTCGGGAGCTGAGTGCGCTAATAAAAAGTGCCGGAAAACCGTGAAGTGACGTCATTAAAAATTTAACATCTACTTTTTCATATGCCCCTTCATCCACCTCCGCAATGCCATGGGGAGGAGCGGGAAGACGTGGAGCGAGCGAGGGCTGAGTAAATAAAGCGGAACAGGTTTTAAAAAAACCTACACACTACAGGTTGCATCGCGTGTATCCTCCGCTCGTAGGGGTGGAGACCTCTGGGTATGTGCGTCAAACGTGTGTGTGTGTGTGTGTGTTTGTGCGTGCCTAAGTATGTACATGCATAAGCAATGGGATTTAAAGGTAAAAAATTCTACAGCAGGGGCCAAGGTGCCTGCTGGACACTAAGAATAAAGCATGCCACAAGTAAGGATGGACAACCTTCATAAAATTGCAGGCAGGTAGTCTCGCCCGCCAGCCCTGGGCTCATGCACTCTCTGTATACTGCTCTGTGCACTGGAAACTCACACTAACCTTCACTGCCTCGTAACTTTTTAAGAGTCTCGCCCCGTAGTCCCGTACACCACAGAACGGTTCTCCCATCCCTCTACCAAATTCAGGCAACCACAGACTCGAAACAATATTTACCAAAACATTTCTCCGGGTCCAACGAGAGCGTAAGGAACACCACGGCCTCTGCTAATGCTCCGCGGTTAAACATTCACAGCTCAAGTAGAAGAGAGGCATATGGTACTAAGCCATGGTCCATGTTCCACACACCAGCGTCGACTTCGTAAGTCATGCTGTTGTACTACCTGAGTGAGTGGATCTGTCCGCCTGCATTTGTGTGTGTGTGTGCGAGAGTGAGTGAGTGAAGGTAACAACGTGGAGTCATTTTAACTTTTATCACTGCCGTTAAATACCGTTGAAGTCCTTGTGCACATTCATAAAAGAAGTTTAGAATTTGTACACCTCCGGTCCATTATACAATACAGCTCATACATTTTTCAAGTGTCTGTACAACGTATTATACTATGCATACTATTACATGCCTTATGTACATACAGTTCGGCATAGGGAGCATAGCTCATAGGAGTTATGCGTCAAATTATAACCATCATTTTACCTGACAGACTGAGATTCCCCCTCCATGGAGGAACTACGGTAACCGTGTATAACATTAAAAATTACTATTATTATTATTATTATTATGAATCGCGGTGTACGTTGAAGGGATTCGGTACGCTCCGCTCAATAATTTATGCACTTCTTCAAGAACACTTGGAACAACAGTTTAGAATATTTTATGAGTCAACTTGATGTATACGTTCCTTGCAGTCGTTTAGCTTTCTACTACTACTACGACTACAACTGCGGACTTGTGGAAATATGGGGGGGAAATCTTTTAAATACTTGTATGAATTACTCTACTGTACCTTTTAGCCTTTGCCGAGACGCTTTGAGCAGAATCAATATGCAAGCCCCACACTCATCGTCCAAACTCAATTACAATGTGCGTATAGTATAATATATACGCGGCAGGATGGTAGTGCATGGTGGAAACGTTCATAAAAGAGTCTCACTACCACACCATATTTCTTCCCGAGCTTGTCATTCCACACATAATAACGTTTCCCAGAGCTTTATGTGAACTTATCGGGACTGGTTCCCGCGGAAAAGGAAGCCTTTTCCCCCACATTCCCCTTATCTTCCCTTCCCCTCCTCACGAGGCCGAAATAAAAGATTGGCCTATACTAGAGAGCCACCCACGCGCTCCAGTTTCCGACGAACCATGACCCGCCAATGACCCGGCCACATCCTTCCTCCTCATACATACCCTTTTATCAGGCATGCATAGTGAGGGAATGCGACAGCGTAAGTTCCTGACCGGTAAAAGCCTGCCGCCTTTTTTACGGCCACTCCGTGACTATATTTTTTTCCGTTCCGAAAAATAGCTTCAAATGGACGCTAAACGTTTTCGGCCATTCTCTTACATTCGTGCTCAAGGGAATCATCCCTCTTCCCTTCCGCGTGATGAGCCCGTCAAAATAAAACGGAAGCTTGGTGGATGACGAGTGAGTGGAGAAGACTGGCAGAGAGCCGGAGATGGCCACGGAAGATTTTTAGGGATAGCCACATGTATAGTTAGTTGCACCACAGCCGCACTACATCTACTCCAGAGATGTATCCCATTCACATATGAAACAAAAATCTTCCGTTATCGGTCGAGTTGGAGGAGGAGGAGGAGGAGGAAGAGGGGAGATGTCAAAAATTTTCTAGGTCTTGGTGGCTGGAGGGCATGTTACCGGGAATGGTGGCCCTAGTGTAGTAAGTGTGGTGCTGGTGGTAGTAGCTCTCGCATAGTGGTAGCAAACTGCGGTGAAGGCGGAGGTGGATGATGCTCATCAAGTTATTCGCTTGACTTTGAACCACTGTTACAGCCTCGAGTGAGACGAGGAACAAGACCCAGCTCCCGCTACCATACTAACTCATGCATCAGTAATTTCCCATGATCTTGCATTTTGTTCCTTCATAAATTACTACATGATCACTAACTGTACAAGCGGAGGCTACAATCCATCCCATCATTTCAATACGCGCCTCCACCATATAACTTCTTCTACTTCAACTTCTTCATCTCTCTCCTTCCCTTATCATCTCTGCAGCATGGGAAAAAATCAAGATGATGCTCAGTCAGCTCGGATCTTCTAACAGCTTCTTCTTCTGCTTCTTCGTCGTCTTCATTTTTTTCTTCTCCACCTTTCGTTCACATCCTTGCTTCCGTATCCACACACACACACACACACACACACACGCATCTCCCGCCCCCCACTCATGTC
>WJFA01000248.1:0-48873 GCA_009870155.1 Pseudobourletiella spinata | reverse complement strand
CATATATGGTCAGGCCTCAGCTTCTCTCCGTCTCTCTACCCCCCTACCATTCTTATTACCTGCTAATCGCAGGTAAAACCAGAATCTGAAAAAAATTGATGGTGGGAGAACATCTCTACCAGCAAAGTCTTCTGACCACCATTAAAGTTGCCAAGTCCCACCCAGTTCCGGAGGGGGGAGGGGAAATATAGGTGTTCGGGCGGCGTTTTGTGACATCGATAATTTCCACAATTATTGACCTGGAGCCATGAAATTTTGTATTTTTGTCCCCACATACTGCGTTCTGGCACTTTTCCCATCATTTTGGGCTACCTTTACCCTCACGGACACTTTTCATGGTTCACAAATGAATAACTTGTGTAAGCCAGCAGCGATGATGACCTAGGTCCATTTAGTGTCCAATTTAAAAAGGTTTGTATTGACATGACCCACCCATTTACCGAATTTGTAGACAATCGGACACGTTTTTGGTGATTCCCCCATATTACATTTTTCGTATGCCAAATGGGTTTTTGGACTGACTTCGGGACGCCATAATTTCTTCACTTTTTTGAATTTCGAAAAACTGACAAAAATTCCATCTTAAAAAGTCCCCATGACACACATTGCAAAATGTCGTGACTCTAGGTTAATAATTTAAAGGAAATTAATGAAATAAAAACATAAAAGGAAATTATCTATGTCACAAAACACCGCCCGAATACCTATATATCCCCTTCCCCCTCCGGCGTGTGTGGGACTTGTCATGCTAAGGATAGTGGTACAGATGTTCTCCCACCATTCGGATTTCGGGTTATGAATATAAATGAGTTCAATGTAATTATCCATCTTATGGGAAAATTTTTTCACTAAAAAATTATTTTTTTAAAAAAACAATTGACTTTGAACCTTTTGGATATTTTGAAATTGTTTAGTTAAATATTAATGGGATTCACTCTTAGGTTGGCATTGTGCGAATGAGTTTCCCCGAGTCGATTCGGCTTACCAACCTTACCCTACTAATGTTGTAATACAACTGTAGTCAGGACATCGCAGCTTGAAATACACTGGGCAGGGGAAGAGTGCGCTTGAGAGACAGAATTTTTTCCCTGCCCCCAAACGTATCCAGAGTTGCAACAGGATTTTTTTACATGTCACGAGCTAAGGATTGGAAAATATGGATATCGAAGTCTACTCAATATATTGATCATATTCAATCTCTAAAAAAACTCATTTTTGGTCGATTGTTGCATCGTTATATATCGTCACTCTCTACCCCTAGTCACCAGGACAGAGAACAATCATCATCGGCGATCGAGTGGTCATCCGAGACTCCTAATGCTAAAATCCTAGGTACGGGAATCCAGATTTGCCCGAGTTACAAGCCTTGTGTTTTTTTCATCTCGTCTTCACTACCTTGTCTTCACTAAAAATCGCATGTTCAATCCGAATAAGATTTTCCAGTTTTAAATTTCGAGTGAGGTATGAGAAAACCGTAAAAATTGAGTTTTGTATGATGGTAATACATGCTCTTAAGTTAACGAACTTATCTATAATCCAATCCTAACTATTGCAAAATTCATCACTATGCGGGTTAACAAGCACTTTCTCAAAACTCAGAATTGGAAAATTCTTTAGGGCTTTAAACATTATTTTTTTGGTGAAAGGTGGGCACTTTGCAACTAGTGATGGAAACTTTGAGGGCTTGTGATTTGGCTAAATATGTGAAAAATCAGCACACCTATGATTTTGGGTGGGTGATATCTTGGTCGCGCATGATCACTGATTTTTGTGCACTGGTGACATGGGATTAAGTCCACTTCTTACCATAAATCCCCTAAAATTGATAAAAATTTATTGAGAGAGGACGACGAAGTAGTATTGATTTATACGGTTAAAATGAAAATGAAAATTACTTCAAGCTAGTCTTAAGTTTTCTGTTCACACTCCCTCATTACCATATTCTCAATTCTTAGTATTCAGTTGAAACAGGGGGTTTATCATTTATACTCTCATGGTGTGGAAATATCGCGAACTTGAAATTCAGACCATGCTGTTGTGTCGTGAAGGTTTGAGCAGTGATGAAGGTATAATTGATTTGAGTAATTGTATGGGAACGTCTCGGAAAGAAAATTACTATGACGCGAATTAGGAAAGTATAAGCCCAACTTAAGATAAATTGAACTATTGAGCAGTATTCCCTTCACACAATGATTCACACATGCTTACTCTGACCTCTCTAAAGTTCATGAGAAATGATTCGAAAAAAATCATGGAAGGTGGAAACGTTCTTGAAGCTGTAACTTTCGGCATCGTCACCCTTGCTGGCGTGTGCATCATATCTGCTGTGTGTCTCGTAAGTCCAGATATTATGCTTCCTACCTGTAGCATTTTCAGCTTCGAAGTTTCGAAATGAATTTTAATCAAGATAGTCAAAAGATAAGGTGCGCTTACTTTTCGCTTGCTCAACCCAGAGGAAGAAGTGGCTGGCCACAATTCACTTTGGGGCTTGCATTGTATGCCAACTTCTATTCGTGGCCGTAATAGCTGTCATTTCTCTACACGGGACAACCTACAGGATTCGCAGTGTCTGGGTTGAGCCTGTGTTGATCACACAGCAGGTCATTCTTATCTTGTGTCACATCGGATTTGCAACGTTTTCCTGGAAGTTGTTGTCCTCAATGGATGCAATAATTGCCGAAGATATGAGTGAGGACCAGTTCATCCTGGATCAAATCGAAGCAGATTCTGATGCCTACCTTGAAACTTCAAATCATGTATAATTGAATTTGCCGAAAAAAAGCTGTACTATTTTGAAATAATGATAATCCAACTCTATAAAACTGAAACAGTAATAAATGGATTACATGGATTGAGAACACAGCACTTTAACAAAAATAAAGGTCCTATTTTTGTGATAATAAATACAATCGTGCAAACGAGGATGCATTTTTATGGCGTAGTAATAAAAATGATGCAACCGATTTTATCGATTTTATTAGATTTTAGTTGAAAGAATCCGATCGCGCATATTTTAACATGAAGGCTATGACCTTTAAGCTATATTTGTTCACCGTTAGGTGCCGCAAAGAGTCTCATACACTTACTTGTACCAACAAGTATACGGGCGGAATGCTAAATGCGCAGCGTGTTTTCAGCTGAGATTAAAGATTAACATTTAATACAAGAATACTCTATTCGGCCCTTTCTGTTATGCTAAGATAATGAAGAAGAATTCATGGATGACTAGACACATTATTTCTAGTACATCTCATGGGTAACAATAATCATGCTCACATCCTGTCTCAAATCCACTCAAATGTGAATCAGTCACTGTCTCTGCATGATCTCAAGGGCCTAGTTTATTCAATACTTTTTGCGTATTTAGTAAAGTACATCACTTGTTCTCTAATCTAAATGAATTTGTTTGCGAGTGAAAAAAGCAACTCCGGCAATTTTGATTGCCCCACGTAGGTAGGCTGGCCACAATCCAAATGGAGACAAATTTTAGAAACATCAGTTTCACTTTAAATACCCTTAATTTTTAAATACCTAACATTCTGTAAATGCCCTTCACTTCGATGCACCAGTAAAACGAGTAAACTAGTTATCTAGTTACTACCGGTACCAGTTATCTCTAAATTTTCAGCAACAATGAACCATTAGTAACTCCCTTTTCATTCAAATTGAGTCGTAATTTTACTGGGACTGGGATTATCTCTCTCTATCCAACGTGTTGTTTCTGTGGGAACTCGCTCTACTTGATCAGACCGTCAAGAATGAATCAGACCAAGATGGTTTCATGAGGTGTAGCGGAAACATTTAAGGTAAAATTCCCCTAATAAACAAGCTGACACTCATTGCTTCAGTCGTGGCCAGGAGGCGCTGCAAAAACAACACGGGAATATGTAAATTATTATCTTTTGCAATAAGAAATCATGTAGCTGTGAAAATTGCTCCCCTCTGTCGCTATTATTATACCCCTAAACAGCAATTGATGTGTAGAACCAGGAGCGACTACTAGTGTTGAAATTATGGAGAAGAGTTCGTGATAAACTTTCATATGACATTAACATTAGTCATGTTAGTCCATTTTCGCAGAAACAATCTAGATATGGGTGTACCACGCTGCTTTGATTAGACTAAATTTGTTGGTGTCGCATTGACTCACACAAGACCACTCGGAGTGAGTAACCAGTGCCCATCCTAAATTGGAAAGAGGTCACATTATGCAAACTGTACTGAACTACAAATCATTAGCAAATCGTAATTTCGCTCATCCAGCTACTGGTCACAGTTTTACAACTGCTCTGTTCCATAGAGCCTCATGTAGCATGCAGCTGATTCTGCTTAATGCTTATTGCGCGTGCGCCACCAGTATTATGCTCAAACATTTAACTAGGATTCAAATTTGTCAGCAAACTATGCATTGAAAAATATTAGATTATGGATAGCTCAATTTCACCCTGACCCCCCAAACTAAGCTCCATAAGATCTCAATCTAAGGAGGGCAGAGTAACTAGACGGTTGTGTAACAATCACCATCTAAAATATTTTCTTGTGAACTCATAATTTTGTTGGACAAGGAATAGCTTAATCGCCCACACTTCTGTTCACAGCACAGGAGAAACTTCATAGCAGATTCATTCATTAAATTTTCCACCCTCACGGCAGTTTTCTGGGCGTACTACTACGGCAGACTCATGACGAAGTTATTTCCAATGGAAATTATGATGGTTCAGTTGTAATTGTGCGTTGATCAGCTCTGCTTCACTCTGCTGTGTCATGACTTGAGGTACCAGCTCTGTATTACACATGAATCTCTTCCGATAATCCTCCCGTCATTGCTGCCCAGGCTGTCTCTACCCAAATGCCCAAAATGACCTTTAAGATTACCCCTGCGTCCATAACGCGTGCAGAGCAAGATGAACGGGACACTGCCGCGAGCCTGCGAGCTCGTGTGCTACACTCCCCCGACACACAAGCTTAGCAATACTTATCATCTACATCCAGTCTACCACCCACGCAAAGTAATCTTTAGGTTTTCTTATGGAGGGCTATGAGGTACACCTCAAAAGTCTGTGCAAGAGCCTCCTCGGTGAAACACAACTTCTCCACACTGCGACAATGCAGCTTGGAACATCTCAACTCCCTTCTGTTCCCTTTCCAGCAATACGAACGACCACGCTACGAAGTAAATCGAAGCTCTGTACTTAACACATGCTAATAGGCTAAACACATAGGCATAGAGTGTGCCAGCGTCGAACTGAAGACCTCTGCTACATCTTCCTATATCCTAATGTGAAGATTGTATGAATGACTCAATGAAACAAGTCTGAATGAGTTGGCTGTCTTGCTCATCTTGTCTATCAATCTTACCCCTCTACCTCGTTCCTCCTGTCAAATTTAGTCTCACCTAAGAAAATTATTGTAAAACCCGAAGGATGGATAATCTGAGGGTCCTTGCATGTAACCTCCACTGTGTAATCACTCACGCTCTCAACACTTTCAACCGGCGTCAAGAGCTCTAAATACGTACGCCGTACACAGTGTGAGGTGATTACACACTTATGGATTATTACTCATTCCGTCCTCCGAGGTGAGACCACACTGACCAGTTCAAATTATTTATGAGGGTAACAATAAAAATTGAAAGTGTCGTATCCACCCCTAACCCGATGACCCTAAGCCAGAGAACAGATGGATGATTGGCAATTATTCTTATGGCTGAGAGCGGGCACATAAATGCGAGTACCTTTGGTTCGTAAGTACTGTCCGTAGTATATTTTTTATGGCTGTTCCCAACTCTTCTCCTCGACCCCGTCCGAGCCCGTTGCTCATCCAACTGTCAATGTAATAATGGGACGCGGTGACGGAGACATGGATGGGAATCAAGTTTTGCAGTGGATGATTATTATCGTTTGCATATATATGCCAGCGTTTTCAACAGCCTCTAGGAGAATTTGAGCTAATTCCAGTTTTCCCGTCCGCACACTCATACACACACACTCACACTAAGAACAACCAGAACCAGACGCACATTGTCATCCCGACTTGCAGTGGATGAGTCAGTGAGTCTGACTCCCGGCACCAAACATTGTCCTTATCACCCTCATCATCACAGTTTCTTGTTTTTATAACACACAACAGTGGAGTCAAATGTACATTGCCATATACAGTAATAATTACTGCACATGGGTGTAGCAAGTACACAACATTAAAGCTTTTTTCCCTACTCCTCATCATCGTCATCATCCTTCGTCATCAGCAGCATCATTCACTGAATATTTTCATTCAGGCTGAAAACTTGCCATGGCAAATAATCCCCTTGATTTTACACTTCCAATCTTCTGGGCCCACGTTGTTCTCCGAACTAATGACAGGCGAGTGTATCGGGATGCGGTGTGGAAAAAAACTGGAGCTAGGCCCCCTGAAGTCCATCTCTACAAAAATCTTAAGTAGAGCGACTTAATTTGTAATACGAACCCTTCGACCGTTGCTCTTATAGTGCCCTACAGTCATATCCTGTGGTTGGCAACGGCGCTCGAGCAACTTTGCTTGATTTTATTGGAGAGGACGTGAAGGGGCTCGTTCCTGTGGTTTCTTTGCATTTGTTGCGTAACTTAGTGGCTAATGTGAAAGACCACGAGCCAGATTTTTTCCCCAGTATAATCGGGCTCACAGCAGTAACAACAACAACAACATCAACGATGATGATGATGAGGAGGACGGGCTTGTAAATGAGGCTCGTCTCACACGTATGTACACATACAGACATGTGCCTTAGAATGACAACTTTTCTACGTCATACAATCATGGTCAGCATCAAATTTTGAAAAGAGGTGAATGAGGCAGTCAAGCGGGCAAGGAGGTCTGGGCATGAAGTTGATTTTGCATTCGGACTCAGTCAGTCATTCTAACTTTATGATTCCACTAACAATGGCTGTTCACACAGTTGGAATTAACTAGTCTGATTGAGGTGCATTGGTGTTGTCGGAAAGAATCTCGCTCCCGACGAGTCCCATACCTCATTTCCTCAAATAAAAGAGTATTATTTTTGGCGGAAAATCCTTGTAGGCGAAAATTCGTGCGAGAGATCAGCATAGGTATTGGAGTTACGTTTCGCCTGATCCACTCATTAGGGAGTTAGCGCAGACCCTCCGTAGCGTTATATTTTTGTCATAGCATAAGGGGTCTCAATGTTGCGAGTTCTTACGCTACGTCCACAAAATAACGGACCGTCCGCAACTCCCTTTTCAGTCTAACGAGGAATTTAAGGATAAGATGGGGAAGTAATAAGGAAAAGCGAGAAGCTGCGGCTTACTGTTTTTCACATATCTCTCATGCAGTGTATCTATCTCACCGACATTATTATTATGAGATTTGTTCCCGACAAAAGAAGGGTTTCATACTGTCAGATTACCACTAGTCTTTCTCTCGTCAAAGTTACACAAACACATGCGGAGCCCGCTCAGCAGTGCCAGGACGACGGGGGCGGACTGAACTCTAATATGGCTTGACAGGAACGGTCCATTCTAAGTTCATATCATAAGTTACAAAAGGCACAGGCACAGAAAACACCACTACGGTCGACCGGTCTGACGGAGTAAACTGGACTGCGTCAACGTGGACAAGAGGGGTAGAGGGAGAGAAATCCTCATTTCATTTAGATGAGTGGAACGTTGAAAGCCGTCGTTGTTACTGGCAACATAACATCATCCTAAAAAACAATTTCCCCATTTTCTCCCAGGGGGAAATGCTCTTATGGCTTTTCAGAGCGTCCGTAAAGTTCGTAAGCTTTGCAGCGAGCGAAGGACAAAAGAGGAATATGAGTGTAGTAACTTCGTTGAGACATCATAGCGGAATCAACTTCGTATCATGAACGACGAACAAGAAACGGCTTGGAAGAGCTTGCTCAGGCTAAACAAGTTATAAGGCAGAGACGACGACGACGACCAAGTAGAAGAATAGACTTAATCTTGAAACAATAGCTAGGTATGTCTCTGGGAATTCTTCTTTGACAAAGACTGGGATTGTACACAAGTAATTATAATAATACAAGTTGTGGGCATGATTCGTCTCCTATGCGCTCAAGCATTTCATAAGTACATGAAACATATATCTACAATTTGTATTACAGTCCACTGAGCCTTTTCTACTGTGAGTAGGTTCAGGTTATGCGATACAGCATAAGGGTCGTTGTGAAAAAAAGGAAAAGTCAAAATCTTCGATCGTTCTGTCTATAAGTCTTGAACACACACACAACGGAGTACACACATATATGCACATCCTTAGGTCTTGAATATGTTGTCATTATACTGACCATCCGTACAGATTCATAAAGATACTCAAGTGGTAAAGCGTGTGGGAAAAAGTAAATCCACACTACAGATGAAACTGACTGAGAGACTTACAGGAACGAGACCCTTCTCCATCAAGCACCAAAAGCCGTATGATTCAGCTATTGGAAAGAAGTTCCGAGTGAGAACGACAGAGTAGGCCAGGGGCTGCAAGGTGAGATCCCGCATCATTTCATCTCGCTCTGGCAAGAGTATGTATTTTACTGAGAGTTACATTAAAAGCTTTTGTACAATACGATGGTACTCTCGTCTCAGCCGTCTTCTTCTGCTTCAACCCCCTTACTGATCTTTTCTACCTGCTCATGATGATGATACTCAGCGTGTGTGGATGCGTACATCTTGTTGTGGGCAAGTTGGTAGGGTGGCCAGCGAGTGAATAGAACCATCCTACCTGTTGGGTACCGTTCGTTAGCTCTTATTATATATTCACCAAGGCATCCAAGCCCTTCAGTAACTGTTCGGCACCCCACTCCGTCAGGTCTAGGTAGTTTAATTCTCGTATAGATACTTGACCGCACGGTTTGTATATTTGGGAAGTACGAGAGGAAACAATTAATTCTCAAAGCTGGAGCAGCGTATCGCATCACAAGTCCATTTTTGTACTCGGGTCCATTTCATTTTTGGTAAGCTGGAACATTCCACCCTCCCATAATCAGCTTCATAGTCCATTCACCCTGGACTACATTTCGCGATCTTTACTTTTGACCATACCCATCAGTTCCGAAAGGAACCAGCGACAATATTAATTCAAATTTTTTTTAAAGCTTGACTATCACTCAAATTTTATTTCAGACTGTCGCTGATACCCGACATCCGACATCGAGTGTTACCTGAACAGAGATGAATGCTTTTACGGAAAACGAAGAGTAGCAGACATAGTGATTCTCGCTTAACATCGGGGAAAGCCATGCGGTGAGTGCCAAGCGCCTCAATCCAATTTCCGCTCACACCATCACTCTTGATTTTCACGGAAGCAACTGATTGTGACATTCGTGGTACAAAGTGGAACTAGACGCCAGTGGAAAGTGCATTTACTATACTCATGTTGATGCCTGAATACGACTTCATTCCAATTCTTAATTTTTTGAGTGATTTGATTTATTATTATAAAGAGGACAGGGAAATTTAAGGACGGAGATGAAGACAGAGTGAGTGGAGACATACAATTTATACAAATAGACAAGCCACTCTGGATTTCTGATCAGTTGACATTGTGCCCATCCACAAGGAATGCTTTGCAGACTCGTGACATTTACTGTGTGTGAAACGAGCCCATCCGATCACGATCGTGACTGAACTACTGAATATCTTAACTTGGACTCTGTTGGCAACAGAGATGTGGACAGGCTCGTTATTCCCATTAAATCGCAACATCACTTCCGGCTAAAAGAAATAGACATCCACGACGTCGTTGTCCTCTCTCTCTCTCTCTCTCTCCCCAATAACAGTTGTGTCCACGCGGAGTTGTCAGTGAATCAATCAGAGTCTCAGACTTTCGAACAGTCTCTTCTGAGTTCCACGATCGTTTTTCGACATCTTGAAAATATTTCTCATTCTTCTGTTAGCCTGAGAAGCCCTTCTGAAACCCTCGAATCACAGTGCTCTCCAGAGTGGTGCTCAAATAGCATTTAGAAACTTTGGCACGTAATCATCATCCTCTCAAATCCCACCGCAAGGCGGTAAAGACCAAAACCATGCAATTATTTTCCAAAGACCAGAAGTAACGGTCAATCGAAATCTTGTATTGGAGCCTTATCTGGATTTTCCTGGATCAAATCTCCAGTGTCTACTTCCGTCCAGCGTTACAATTCCCTCAGTATTTGCAAAGTACAGGAACACTAGAGGACCGGGCTCAGATTTCACCCCCAAAGTAAATGAACTCAAGAGAGGGTGACCCATTTAAGTCAAGTAAAGCAGGAGAGTGCCGTTTGAAGAGAAGTACTCAACGCTAAGCGTCCCTTAGTAGTTAAAATAGTGGGAATCTAATCCACTATCCTGAAGTGCAAAGTACCCTAACGAGCTGTATGTACTCTCCGTATGTCAGTAGTTGCCATCCGGATAAAATCGACAAAAAACTCCGTGAATCATAACGATATCGTAGTTACGATACACTGAATTGTCTTTCGTCGTTATTGTAAAAAATACTTGCGAGCGCGAAGGAATATGTATATATATGTAGTGTGAATGTGTGCGCAAAGAGGAAGTCTAACGCTAAGTACCCTTCCCATCAACTGTGACACTGGATAGGAGGATTCAAATACAAATAAAAAGAGCTGTCTCCTCAATTTCTTGGTTCTTGGAAGACGGATTGATCACAAGACTCTAAAAAGAAAAAAGTGGAAGTGACTGCAGACGAGTGTTTTATCCGCCCCGTCCGCCGAGACACAAAATTGGGTGCGCCGACTGGAAAACAAATGTGAGAGGCAGTGGGAGGAATAAAGAGTATAGTTACCACATCAAAGTAGCAACAAATACCTCCAATGATGGCCACAGAATCCGTCCAGCAGTTCCATATCCAACCTGGAGAGCTCCTCTTAGACAGTAACAATAATAGTAGTCCCGGCAAAGCGACCGGGCGAGGGAGTAAAAACTATGAAAAGTATTCTCTTCGGCCGCGCAGCATTCAGAACCGAATCGAAACGGAGAAGCGGCGGAAGCAAGAACCGAAAAAAGAACCCAAGCCGAAGCAAAAACCGCCACCCCTGAGCAAGTACAGGAGAAAGACGGCGAATGCGCGGGAGCGGACTCGAATGAAGGAGATCAACCAAGCTTTTGATGCCCTCCAGAGAGCCGTTCCCCAGTACCCCATTCTACCAGTGAATTCGTCGGGGAAGACATGTGAGAAGTTGACCAAAATTACTACCCTAAGACTGGCAATGAATTACATCGAAGCTCTGACCACTCTGCTGAATCCACCTGTTGTCGTCGACATGGATGAGTTTAGTAGTGGCAGCTCCGACTGCTCGCCCGCATCGTCCTACACTATGTCGCCTTTGTCCTCCCCACCAGACTGCATTCAGACCGTGATGAGATCTGTCGTGTCACCATCCTCATTTGCATCCTCTCCGAACTCTGTATGTTCATCCTCATCCTCATCATGCTCCGCATCCTCATCACCACCGTCCACGTCAGCGGTCTCAAATTCCTTTGTGTCATCCTCCCCCCCAGTACCCTCAGCAGGTCTCACACCAAAGATAATCAATAATCATCCCTCAAACAATAGTCATCAAATGTCCCTAGCCAATGGGTTACTAATGTCACCGGCGACCTCGGTTGCCTCTTTCGTTGTTGAGTGTCTTCCGCCGCCGCAGATGGCGACGGTCATCTCTCCCGGTTGTCCCCTCCCTCCCACAACGTTCAACGTTGGAACAACAATGAATAGTATGAGTAGTAATAGCAATAGCAGTAGTGGTAGTAACAGTAGTAATAGTAATAATGCTAGGACAGGCTCCTTGAGCTCCTTAACTGAAAGTGAATTTAGTGAATATACAAGTGATCTGCTCTCCGATGAAGGTTCCACACTGGATGACCCCATGTTTGAAGATCTTATCGGGGTTGGGACCGTCTCTTCCGACTTTCCCGATCTTCTCCTTGACTCTGACGGTGACAGTTTACATTTTAGCTCGGATCTGAGCGATAATTAGTTTAGTTGGAGTACTCCTTCACACTTAATTTAGCATTCAGTAGTAGCAACGTTGCAGAGCAATAAGCTAGAGGTACAAGACACGTGGGTGGTAGAGGTGATACAGTGTTTCATAGCCTTGACAAGGACAAACACACTTAAATACATGCCACATGCATGACAAGTTGTTAGTCGCAGCTTCATTCTCTCCAAATTTCGATATTAAATATTTTACGACCACCTGCTTTTATTACCGTACCGGAGGTCGTACCTCCCCATGTGTGAATATTTTGTCGTCCAACTAACCTCCGTCTCCCATCACCTCTACCCGCAAAAAATCGTCCAAGGTTCTCGCTAGGAGTTTTTACTTTACACCTCCATTTATCTAGTGTATTCGTACTTTGTAATAGTGGTAAAATCAACCTAATTTCTCGTCTCGACAGATAAATTTCAATGGTCACACTGTCAATCCGGTCGTGGTTAGGAGTCAATTAGTAGTTGGCGCCGTTGTCATTCTCTCAGAGAGATGGGATGTGGCCAACTTAATTACAATTGCATTCAATTTGACTAGAAACTCTTTGTGCTGTAACCGCAGCAGAGTCACCCCACTCCAAAATCAATTAAAAGGTCAGGAGTGTAAGAGATAATCATGGGGAACTTGTACTAGAATTTATGAAGTCAATTTGCCAAGGCGGTCTGTGAGGAATATATGATTGTGGAGCGTGTTTGTGAATTGCACCATCTTATCGTCGCGATTCAATTACTATTCATTTTACCTTTATATTTGGTCAGAATTTAATTGGTTCATGCTTGAAATCCGGATCGACTCCCCTCCTGACTGATTAGCTTGATTTTTCCTTTGCCATCACATTTTTCTTCATCAGAGAGGAATGAGCGTTTTGCGTGTTTTGTGGACGACCACGATAGAACCCCGCCTTGAGAGGAAAAAAATTGTGCGTGGGATGCGGGAAAATTATAACAAGCAGCCGCCGCCATACGAAGGCACCATCAGGCTCTGCTCTGTGACTGACAATACCCTTGAATGTAGAGGCGGCAACCGAGGAATGACATTCAGAATTACAATATCATGAGCCAGTCGCAGCATTCGTATTGTTTTCAAGCAGTCCGAAAAATATGAATCACCATAGTGGGATCATTGCTCACGTATTGTTAACCACGACGTATATTAATGTGCAAATTTTGTGTGTACTTGGGATATGTGCAATGTATATCACATTCTGTTTCCCATTTCAAAGTGGATAAAGCGAAGTGATTTTATTTTTCTATAATTTTTTCTATAAGTTTATTCTACTGTTTGTAGCATATATATTTACAATGGGGGCTTTCCCGGGGCTTTTTCTAAAGGAGTCAAGGGGCTGGGACAGGATGATGAAGTAGTAATACTCAGTTTATATGCGTAGTCCTAAGTGAGAAATATAGACGATGATGATGTAGAGAGATAGAGACCATAAGGTGTATCCCGAAATCTTAATGGGTGGGGTAACTCATTTTGCCTCGCAAACTTGATTCAGTGCCTATGGCTTGTAGGAAGAGTCAAGACTGGTTTTATGCTTGGCGTAAACTAGTGTTTAAGTGTGTTATCTCCCTCTGACTTACAGTCACCTTTTCACTCTGTCCAATCCCCATCCCTCTGCCCAAGCTCTATATGTGCCTGCCAAGAGTGAAAATCAAATATTTTATTCCTTCTTATAGGGCTTAGTAGATATAATTACAATAATAATGCAAGATTGTAAATGTGACCAGCCAATTCCTTCCTTTAGTAATGTATTCGTCGTCATGGTTTATGATTAGTCTTTATTTGATTTTCAGACAGTCATCAGTCATCACGTCAGGTAGGAATTGGTCGAAAATAAGCGGTTATTTTTTGATTGAGCAAACCCGGTGGTGTCAGCTGGTCGTGTATTCTTTGCTCATGCAGTGTGAAGAGGCTCTATGAGGCGAATTGTTAGAATCAATGATGTTGGTTGGCTGAACTCTCCGCTGTTGATTTCCTCACCCCCTCTCTCTGTGCCTACTATTTTTTTACACTCCTAACGTTTAGTTGTAGCCAGGTGGTAATTACGGTAATAAGTAACGTGCTAGCCATTGTGTTGTCGTTTCTGGTTGGTGGTGCTCTTCCTGAGCGCAAACTATCGTCATCATCGTCATTATCATCGCCAGGACGAGTTTAGGCTTACACACAATAATCAAGCCACGAGGAGAAGCAGGTCTATATAGTGCGAGAACTAGAGACTATGTATGCATCTAATACAACAAGAGTGAGTGGTCCGAAGAAAATGTGGAAAATCCACCTCAGCATGATTGTCTATGTGTACACACACGGAGTCGTGCAGCCACAAAATTCATGGTCCATCCTTCCCATTCATGCTCTGAAGATAAAGTGTGTAAAGGTGTCTGGTTTGAGCAGGTCTGCATAAAACTGCGATAGTAGCCTGGCCCATTCACCACTGATTTCGTGTCTGCTATAGTAGTTGCTCCGTAGGCTTCACGCTTCATGACTTCTTTACAGCTTAATGATTCTAGAAATTATAGGTGTCTACTTTATCTTGTATAGCTTTCTCTAAAGCTCTGGCGACTGGCAATTGTGGGAATTCGTAGCCGCAAAAAATCCCTTGATTTCCATGGTTATTCACGCCCACGTTGTAGACTTTGCTACCACCTCGTGTGCATAGCCATCGCCCTTATGGTGAGAGACCTAAGTTATTTGATTTTTTGCCCCCCTTTGATGTTGTTGAGAAGATTTCTCCAGGTTGTGCAATACGATTTTTATAGCGAGGTGATATGAATACAGTATCTGTGTTATTCCCCCGAAATGTGGGCTTAAATAGTATATAAAATGAAACGGATGCATGGGTTGGAATGTATAATAAATAAATCATATCAAAGGGTCGAAATAGTGCGGTGGGGTACGAATTCATATGCCTGTCTACCTCGCGTAATTGTTGTTGGTTACTTTGGGTTATAATGAAAATGGTCTTATTTATTAGTTTTATGACAGGAACTGTGAGCAGTATTTAAGTGTCATAGTAGAAGTTGCCAGTGGAATGCATAGGCAAAAGTGTGAAGTATAACGGGTTTAAAGCTTAAGCTATGTAGTATCCAAATTTTGTGAGAATTTTTCGAAATAATAGTGACAGCTCTTGTTGAATTGATACTTGATGGTTGAAGAGGAGCTGATGAAAGACAATAATTACTTGTATTACTCAACTTTTCAACCGATACTTGAAGCCCTGTAGAGCCCCACTTCCCGTTAGATATATCATTAGCCAGACTTCAAACCTCCTGTTGTAAATAGAATGATAGTTTTACGATTAGGTTAAAAAATTGTTGCTGTTAGTGTTGTAAACAATTCGAACCATTCTTTCGCCCTGGTCGGAGTTGACTACTAAGTATTAGTAAATATAGGACGTAAATAATTTAAATGACTTGCACTATATACATGTACTTCTGAAGTAGGAGGGATTAGTATGCAGTGCAGTTGAATTCTCGTGTGCCAGTGAAATATTTTGTGCAGTGGAAAAGTGAAATACGATTGCATTCCTCAGGAAGGTTTTTCTCAAGTGATTACAAGTGTCTTGTTCCACAGTTCCATCACAGATGTGCTTACCTCTATGAGTTGCCAGGACGCTTTTAAAAGCCGAGAGGTAAAACACTGCGGCGTGCCTACTGCATGGATCTCCTGTGTATATGCTACACGGACGGAATGGAATTTGGATAAAGTGATGTTGGTCGAGGAACAATTTGTAAATCCATCCCCAGAAATTGTCTATTTTGTCTGTACATAGACTAAGTTAAGAGGTTAAGGACGTTATAAATTCCAATGTTTTTCATTCCAACGGATGATTTTCAGCTTTAATTTACAATTATTACCGCAAAGGGAATATGATCCTTATTTGTAAATGTATCCATTGTTTCAGAATTGCACATGGATTTAGGGTATACTGTTAGGCGTAGGACATAGGATTAGTACCCTCACAGTCTGCTTTTCCTCCGGAGAAGAGTGGAAACATTCCAGTTACTGTTACTATACTATGCTGCTACTGTACAGTACGACATTTTCCTACGACTGAAATATTGTTTATAATAATAATAATAATGACTATTATTTCATCCGATGGTCAGGACCTAAACCATTTTACCGGAATGAATTCAAGCTAGAATGCATTTTCATTTCTCATTTATGTTATATGGTGGTGTACGTTGCAATAATTAATTGTAAGGTCCGTAAGAAACAACTTATAAAAGGAAGCTCAAGCAATTTCTCATCAGAATGAATACTGTTGTATCTCTACTGTTTATTTTCTAAGTGTCTAATACTCCATTCAGTACATTTATGGCAAGAATAATGCATCAGTATAATGCCCATTGAGCAGAACCAACAGTTTTCCAACTTTGCAGGTACTAAACCCTTCCACGAGGAACATTGTTGGACATTGAGAAACAATCCCCTTGGAACTAGAAGTGCTAAAATGAAAAATATATGGACATACATATGTAACACCTTGCTGCAGGGCATGACGGTCCGAATTTACGACTTGCTCCTCCGACGTTAAAACTCGGGAGCTGTCCTCGGTGATACAAACTTCTGAGCTATTTCAGCGCTTGTGTCAGGGAATATTTTACGAATGAAGCATGGCCAAAAAAAGAAAATTTTGTGCGAATCCTGCGTAGTGATGCAAATATTCCACTGATATTTTTGTGCGGCATTATTCATTATATCACTAAACCTATGCCAAGGTACTGAAAAATTAGCGGAAGATATGAAACTAGCAAGTCAATTCATGATGCATTCAACTTCAACTGAAAAACCATAAAAATATTTTGTAATTATTTTATAGTAATGTTCCACCCAACCTTGGAGGAACAATTCAAAGTTTACCAACGTGGGTCAAGAGGAGGAAGTTGATTAGTGTTCGACTCTGGTGCCAAGAAAATCTTCTCATCAGCTTTAATGCATCCGAATGGAGTTTCCAACAAAACCATTAACTCTTTCAGCATTCATATATAAATCAATGGTATTTTCATATTTCATTGAAGAGTGAACATCAAAATGGACATTTGCAATGCTCAAATTTGGTCTCGAATTTCTCCACACACGATTCATATTATGACCACAGCAGCAACCGCGGCAATTGAACTACAAAGTAATCAAGGGGTGGGTTTAAAAGTGCCGAGTTTTCTTACGACAAGTGGGTGGGAACACTTCCCCATCGCAACGCTGGAGATCAAAGCGGAGGGATGAAAGGTAAAAAGTCAAAGGATTTTGCATTGGGGAAAGGAAGTGTAGCCTGAGGTGTGCATGATTTGCAACCATGTTGACACAGCCTATATTTGCTGAGGTATACAAATAAGCCGCAACGAAGGCGGCTGGAAAATAGTTCCCTGACTCTCTCTCTTTCTGCTCTGAGCTGTGTGAATATCTCACGGGATTTATCAACCAACTAGTTGGATCCTGTATGCATAACATGCTCCGCTCTGATGCTCCATTTAAATTCTATAAACTCAAGGAGACATCTTTTCGAGAAGGAAACCCTGTTCATTCTGTGCTACAAGTTCCTCATACTGCTCACACCAAACCGCCTCGTACATATGCGGGCGTACGCAAAATGTACAAGTGTCAGAGCCCTTTTTGTAGTGTCACCACGTAAAAGCTACGTTTCAATTTTCTTCTTTCTACGCGTCCGCTGAAATTAAAAGGAAAACGCCACTTGAAGCAATTTGATGTGTGCAAGGTCACAAAATTTGGCAAGTATAAGTTTTCGAACGGAAGAATGACGTGTTCGAGATGCGTTATTGAGACCCTCTTTACTCTAAATGCACGCACTGCTTCGACCAACAAGCTGTCAGGCTCTGCAGAGATGCTGAACATGGTCTGATCGCTCCTAGCTATACCCATTCTTGGTTATGGGGACTCGTGTGCAATGTCCCCTTATTTACTTTACGCATTTCCTCCTGCTACGTATGGAGAAAGGTTGTGCTCCTTATCTCAAGCAAATGAAGAGGTATGACAAATAGCATAAGGCTAGGAATTTCGCACAATACTCTCATTTAAATTACAAAGCAAAAGCAAATATTTTGAATTCCTTTCCCTTTAAAGTTGATTTCGTGTCCTGGAGATTAGAGTTCCTTCCTTTAGAATTCCACTGGTCCACCACCGTCATGAAGGTGTGCAAACTGATAAAGTCTTGTTAAATAAACTGAGAATTGTGTCTCTCTCTTTGAGCTATTCAGAGAGGATTAGCATTATACTAAAAGCTAAGGCAAGTGCCTGAAATAATAATCTTTAAGTATGGCTCCCGTTCCGTCTGTGACGGAGTAGCACTGGAAAATGTTGTCACTCCAAAGTACTCTCCGATTTGTGAGCCACAAATCCTCTACCTTAAGAATCTTTTAAGAGTTCCAACAAAGCTAAACGCCATGGACGGGTTGGTATAAGGGATAAAAGCAAACCGAAGCCCTTAGATATTCCCGAAAAAACGTTTTGGCTGGTAGGCTTGGATGAGACTTGTGATATGTAAGGTAATGAAGCTAAAGCACACAGGCATTCGTCAGCATGCACTTGTTGCGTCATATTTTTTTCTCACTCACTGGCATATTTACTACGACGACTTGATTAATTCCGTTTCTTGAGAATGACTTCATTAAATTTTTTCCCTCATTCTCCTCGCTGTGGCTCCTGTCGATTTTTTTTCTCCGCCACATAAACAAACATGACCGGGAGGAGTAAAAGAAGATACTGGTAGCTCGATGGAGAGTTCAAGAGATTCGAGAGGTTCCACGCAATTAGAAACTTCTTGTGACTGTTTATGTGTGTATCCCAAAGTTTCGAAGCTTGTATGCTGGAGGCGGGCGGTATATACCATATTTTCTCGTGGTTTCTAACAGTAAGTGTTACTATAGTAAGTTCTTGTGTGGCTTCCTCGGCCGTCAGTATATGTAGACTGGCTATTATCAGGAGTTTGAGTCGAAAAGCGACGTATTCAGATTTTTTTATGCTGTACTACCCTTCAAGAGGTAACTTGAAGGGTTGGGAAGGACGACGGCCGGCCGGACGATACATTTTTTCTTATCAGGTTACACATCCCTAGTATTATTATTTCTCTCCTGTTGACTGCGGTTGGTCGTTAGTTTTTTGCTTGTTATTTGCACTGAGATTTTCTCTAGTTCTTCTTCTTCCGTCAAGTGGCTACCCTCCATCTTTCAAGTCGTCCTTCTTCATCTTCATCATCTTCCTCTCCACATTCTAATTCAACTAATGGCATCGCAGCCATCTATCCCCATTTATTCAACTTTAACGGAGTTCTCCACACTCTATACGTAAGGAGTATGGACATTTGAGAGGTACCAAATCATCAAGTCTCACTTGCTGTATAATGCACCCAGAACGGATACGCAGTATACACAGTGCCCACATCACACATACATGCAGCGTGTCCACTCTGTCCAATTGTTCCATTATGACAACCAACTCAAGTCTCTGGTGCTCTGCCTGCAAATATCTAGAAAAATATCTCTACCCCTAAAGTAGCTTCTACTCAAGTCTTTAAGTCATGAATTGAGTCCTTATGTAGGCCATAAATTCAAGTATTAATTCGATCACTTACACAGGTACTTCCTTACCCATCACTCTCTCTCCTTCTGCCTTGCCTTTACCCGAGCTTAGAGGAATATGACTGTGCATGCACTTCTTGTCGACGCTCTCTTCGTCATCATCGTGGTTGTCGAAGATGAGAAACAACAACAAGCTTCAAACAAGTGAAGTTGTTAGAGGGAGCCCCAAAGTAAGTTGTCTGCATATGGCGAGTAACGTATAATTCGTATGTTATTGTGTTAGCCATCCTCTTCTGTAGTGTGTACATGTCCTGGTAAATAGGGTATACAGAATCCGACTAGTCGTCCGAACTCGCTCTTGATCTTGTCTACATTTTGGATGTCCACATGTCTAATCAAGTAGAATCACACACACAGAACGACACACATGCACGCGCGCAAACAAAGCAAGTGGACACACTAAAATCAAACTCTCATACAAAACTTACCTATACAAACACACACACGCTCTCACTCTCACATATAGAAACACACACTCTAGTCACTCAAATTCCTACATGCGTCGCCCTAGTTAAAACAATTTTTTACTGAGCAAATTAAATATTTTATGAGACAGAGTGAATGCTGAAAGCGTGTTTACTACTTGTTCAATTAACATTTTACACTGTCATTCGTGTTGCTTGCAAACTTTCAGAGGGCTTCTGACTTTCACATTGTAATATGATCGGTTTACCCGATATCCCATATGACTAATAAAAGTTCAAGACTCATCGAACTGACTGCTGGCAGCGGGCTGACTGAGGCGAGCAAACGTATTCTCTCTATCTTTTATGGTTCTGTCCTCACGCCAGTGCTTCCAAAATCTGCGAGTCTTTCATTATCCACGTTAATGAGCCCGTCAAAAATAACAGGCCCAGAAGTCCGCAGTCCCACTAATATGGACTACCACCCAGCCCAAGTTCACAAGTTCAGGAACAGAGAGTATGTACCATTTAAAATTCACGGGTGCTCAAAGGAGGAAACTTATTTTGGAGTGTTCCTTCGAGCCAAAAGCTAATCGCTTTCATTCATATACACTCACTAGTAGCACCGCACATGGAGCAATCTCATAAGCACGCCGCAGCAGTAGTGGGGTAAAGTGGAAACCCCATTCATCACCAAATTGATCTCAATTATTCACCTCCCTCTAATTTTTCTCATCAGCCTTCAACCAGAATACAGGAGGAACATGGAAAAATTAATGATGTGAAGGTATTAGCATGTCAAGCATTCCTGTACATCCCTGTGTAACCCAGGGAATGGAATAAAAGTCTGCAGCGCTCGCTATACTATAATTGATTTCCTGTAATTACTTTGGATCTGTCGAAATCGTAACACTATCCAATCTACTGTCCTGTCACGTGTTGGGGAACTATCAAAGCTTGGTTAGGGCAGCATTCCTCTGGACCAACGCAAAACTCAAAACGTCCTCTACTAGCCATGCCTATACATTTGTTTGTGCAAATTTAGTAATTGAATTCGAAACGATTTCCTTTGTAATCGTTTGTGACGGGAGAAATGGGAATCATCGGACGTGAAGTATTCATAATGGACTCCTGAAGGAGACACACATTGCATAGTAGCAATAATAACCTGCTACCTCCACCAGTGCCTACTGATTGAGCTTGTATGTTTCTGGCTGATGATTGAGAAATTAAATTGCAGCAACACGTTATAAAATTGTGACCCATGATTAACCGTGCCTCTACATTATACAAACAATGGAGCTGGGGTCCTTAGCAAAGTGTGTATATAAGCAAAGTTGCAGCCAGCATGGATTCTTAGAGGCCAGAAAAAATGGTATAGCTTTCCCTTATCGCTCATTCGACCCGGTCTGCCTTTTAATATGCTCCTGAGGTATAATGTGCCAAATGTTCGTGGTCGTCGGCACCGCCAAGGAATATCAATGAGGATCCAGAGGAGTAATGTGCGCAATGGACATGCGAGGAGTGAATATAATAAGTAGTGCTTATATCTATATGGCCCAATATAGTTTGCGATCCCTAAGCAACATTTTATTCAACAATACATGGTGATCAGAAGGTATGCAATAGCTATATGCTCTCATGACAACGACGATAATGATGTGGACATCGATATCACAGCGAGTTCGGCGGGTTTATGCATGCCCATGTGTGCTTGTCATAATAAAAGTATGCGTAAGCTATTAGTACCATTCTGTATTACAGATACGGATACATACACACATACAGAAACCGTGATACGATGCCTTCGGGTCTGGTGGGATTATTTAGCAGGGGAAAATGCCCATATCGTGATGCAAATTCCAAACGTAAGAAGCTATACATTGTAATATCCTGTCAACTTGAAGAGGCTTACAATGCGTATAATGGGAGAGGAACGGCAGCGTGCACGAAGTCAACCTTGTTAACGGTCATATCCCGGTAATGCCATAAGTATCGGCTTGCAAAGTCGAAGCACAGCATTCACATTGAGTCGTTGTCAATTTATCCATAACTTTTCCCTGAACAACATCCACAACAACAGCAACTAGACATAACCTACACATCAACGATTGTAAATAAAGTCTTTGGACCTCTACGCAAACTTTTTCTTCACGAAGTTAATTTTCCATATGACTCATACTTTTCTGTACTGTGTACGTGTGTGTCTGTCATTCCGAATTATTATTACTTTCGTATTTATGATTAGCAAATCGATACCATTATGTCGAGCATCCTAATAAGTTTGGACAGTTGAATGGCTCCTCGTATCATGGAGGATCAGCTTCAACGATCCATTGATCTCCGTCACCATTATAGCGCTCCCTCATCGATTCGACAGTGCATACAACTACTGAGCAAATAGTAGAAACTTCACGCAGAATTTCAAACACGAATTCCTCTTTGAAAATTTATCAATTATACACGCTCATGGGTATTTTATGTGGACTCTCCTTGGGTCCACTGTGAGTTAAACTGGAAAATAAAAGCGCTCTAACCACAATCGTGTTCTACAGCATCACCTTGCAGTTGCTTTTTGTACAACCTAGTACCAAACTGGCTCGGGGAACCGACGGACATACATTTGAAATGAGTGTGAGGTCAAGTCTTGATGAGGTCCTTCGTGCTTCCCCGCGGTAGCTCCATTACCCCTTGTAGCCCTAATTTCGGACTCGAGAAATCTAAAAAGGTCAAGCTGGTGCTGCTCGTATAGCTCGAACGCACTGTATCGATGCGTGGGGTATGCACATTGTAGTGGCATGTAATTAACTTCGATGGCAGACGACAGAGAATGTAAGAAGTTGCCAATGCTCATAATGTAACTGATAATTTATTCCGTGTTGGCCTAAAGTCATAACAAATATCAAGCTCTGAGGACATGGGTACGGGATATCATAATACGAAAGTTGTGGATACGACATGTTATACAGGCACTACACGGCGCATTGTGGGTTTGTAATTGTAAAGCCACATGTTGTCCTGTCTAAATGGTGTACGAGAATCAACGTGAGGTAAACTTCAATCGGTTGAGAGATTCTATCTCTTCATCGCTTTCATATTTGATGGGCAAACATTTGTCATGTTACTCTTTCCCATCATTTCATTACAGACGTTCTTTTTTACGCTCATATTCCGCCTCCTCCTCCGTCGTCGCCGTCCCCTTCATCCAGTACCAAAGTGTAAGAGTCCATAATTCACGTCAGTGATTATTTGATGATTATATATCATTCCACACTACTAGTCGTCAGTCTGCGAGGAAACTTTGATCGTTACAAAACTTGGGTGGATTCCAAGCGGAGGAAATATGGCTTCCGTACAGGAGCCCATGGCTCTGGGGTGGATGATTATCAAAATAGCCAAAAGCAATAATGATGTGTTCGCTCAAGAAATATCTCTGTCTTATTTTAATCGTGATTGGGCTTTTCCAATTGTGTTGGACCGGTGGTTGCTTTAATTAATTTGTTCACAAAGTCTTCGATACTAATGAGCGAGTGATACTGACAAATGGGAAATGCTGCCGATAGTCTGCCTCTCTTAACCTTCACGAGGCTTTACAGCTTGCAGTGAGTGACCAAGTTTGTGTGGTAGTTGGGACTTCAACGTGCATTAATTGATTGATGGAATGTTGTTATTAATGCATGAGTGACTAATGAGAGCCACTAGGCTTTTACTGCAAAGGTCCATATTCCACAAGGGAAATGATTGCGATTTCTTGTGCGGTAATGAGGCACTTGTGTGGAGATTGGTCCGTTCGGCGACCAGTCGGTATGGGTTAGCAAGACTTGTATCGCTGTTCACGTCCACTTTCATTTTTCTTGCACTCACACACAGACACATCTCTCCGAATCCTCATAAATTCGGCCCATCCTTCAAATAGCTCTTGGTCTACTTCAAATTACACTAGTCTCAAACGACTGCTTGTATTCATGTGGGAGGTTGCTACTTTCCCCAATTTCTTAATTTTACAACAGACAAACACTATATTGGTTTTCTCTATGAAACTGTCCACATTATGCTACTTGCGCAACTTCATCTACTGCTCTTGCTGCTTGAGGAATATTACAAAACAAAGGAGAAAAGATCGCAACGTAATAACTATTTCAAGACCCACTGTAAAACCAAATGAGAAAGGAAACTTTTTTTCCCGGGGAGATTTATCGATCATCTACAGAACTTTTCCGCGTTTGCCATATTTGTACATTGGAAAGAAGCTTTATTATTGAGGTAACTGAAATAGTAATACCACTATTTCTCAGGAAAGCATTCCACTTGATTGACGGCTGAACAAATCGTTTAACACAGTCGTGCGGAGACTCACTTAAGAGGCAGTAAGCACGACGACGTTTGTAGATGCTAAGGGTGCTCTAGTACCTTCACAAATCACGTGTCGTCCCTATAGCTCTGAGGTGAAAATGAGCAATGATCACAAGTTGTGGCTATTTTTATTGTTTGCGGTATAATGATGACGTCCCTATTCTATGACCTTCAGAGTACGTAACATCCAGTTGGGATCACACAATATACATCGTGTGCCTTCTCTGTCTTCACTTGGAGTGGGTCGGACGGATGCAGGTCGCGCATCCCACACACAGAGCTCTTGGGAGATCGGAGATTGCACAGTTGAAACCATTGTTATAGATTTTGTGGCATGGCTGAAAAAAGTTGTTAAAACTGACTACACCTTCTCGGCGGTCCTGTTGGAAATAAAATACCAAAGTACTGGGTCAGCGCTATTAAAATAATAATAGCATACAAGTGGGCGAGCCAGTGAGGATGGGAGAGGGAGAGAGAGGGGACAGGTCGGGTCCACAATAAATTTATTCAAGATTATCGTCAGTGCACTTGATAATTTACGCACACATACACGTGCACGCAGACACATTCACCATTTCGTACACATCATATTTTACTCTTCACGGGTCCGCCGGCCTATCTTAAGGACAATTTCCCATTCACACTTTTTAGCATGTTTAAGGTTCCACGTCGCCTCCCTGAGGTTTTTATAGTCGAACAATAACGACCATTGTTATATGCCACACTAATCATCATTATGCCCGACAGTGGGATCAAACAGAAAGGTTATGGGAAACTTCCGTTTTTGAATGCTCAATTCCATTATTTTCATTAGAACCGAATATAAATCTCTTCTCTGGAAACGTCTTATCTTGTGATGTCTGCAAGCTGCTGCCACTACTATTTTCAAATCAGGATGTGGGTATTTAGTGCTAATTAAGGATTATATGACGACTTAGAAGACAATCGACTCAATGCTAGATTACGTTCAAGTCGGTGCGATTGCATTATGGCAACACAATAGTCTCAATTTTTCAATCCTTCGTACTAGCAAGTTTTAAGCCTAAAAATTTTAGCAGTCTTGACTTCCGTAATCAGAAAATTTAGTTTGTAGAACTACGGGTTTTTTCCCTTGTTGAACTCTCTGTGACGAGGCTATGGGGTGGGCGCGATTCAAGGAGAGATTGCTCATGGGGGCCTTTGAATCTTTGAAGTTCTACCAAGTGAAATTACAAAACTTTTTACAATGGCTGCTGATGAACTTTTCCTCAGTCCCAAGGGCACTGGGAGGTAAGGAACATTCAAGAAGATTGACATCGTACAGAACCTCTGGTGGCTGTCCAGGTTGCACCCATGGGGCCTGATATGAAGTAGTCTGATGACCAGCCTTGTCTCCAATGGAGTTGTAAAGGAGCCATTGGAGACATCAGGAGCCTAATCAACGAGGTGGTTCCCAGTATTTGAGTTGATTTTTCTCCGAGTGTAAAAGGTACTCAAGCTTGATATTACGCTGATTAAATAAATCGTGTGTGGTACCGAGTACTCCCGGCTGAATGGTCACTCTCCAGGAGAAACTATCCACTCTTCTACCCTTCCGCTCTGCATTCTCGTAAATAATTCTAATGATAACAGAGGTAATAATCATAATAATCTTGTGCTGAGCTTCGTTGCGGAGAAAGAAAATATAATCCTATGCGAGAGGATCTACCACGATATGTGACATAGTTAGGCATTCAGGGATACGGACATCCACACCAGAGAGCCCATCTCATCATCATACACACATCCATTAATTTTCCCTTACATAGAACGATGATGATCATCATCACCGTCGTAGTTAGCCATTGTCTGCCCACACATACGCTCATCCTAGTCCATCTGCATTGTGCATAAGATGTGGAGATTGAGGTGATGATGATCTAAAGAATCTTCTGGACTTTTGGCTTCTCATTTACTCCTTCAAACGTTGTACACACAAGTTACACACTCGTACCCACCAGACGTGAATGGCTTTCCCAGTCATAATTTTCTCTGTACAAAAGTCAGAGCTTATCCAATCGCGAACAACCTCCCAACTCTCTAATTGCCCGCGTAAAAACAACTTTCCATCTCATAGCAATAATCCGTTCACAATAAACACAGGAAATTGCTTGTACTGTGTTCTGGACTCTGAACCGAAGTCATTTCAAAGTTTATATATATGCACCCAAAGTCAACTTTGTAACTGCTACACCGGAGAAATGTGTTCGGTCGAGTGAGGATAAAATCTAAGTGGTCAGTGGTCATCATAAAACGGAGATCTAAGAAGAAAGTCTAGGATTGAGTGTACTAGACAACTACTCAAATATGTGTGATCATACTTTATGAAATGAATTAAAATTTTTCTTTTCCTCACACACCGTAAATCTGGCCTAGTTTCACCATTTCTCCCAGCCTACATATTGTCCTACAGCTAAAGAGGCCGATTAGCTCGTGTTTTCACAATCGGAATTTGAGGTCGGACACAGACGATCGTGAGGGTGGTGACTGCATACACTTCCATATCTTGCCTTCCTTCCTACTCACCACACGTCCACGTTTCCATAAAGCTGTAGGTTTACGAAATTCTGATTTATTACTCAAACCTGGGGATCGCGGGCACGACTCTGGGTTCCCCACCAACATACGACTGTATAATAGCTCAAAAGTGACAGTTTTATTATCAAATTAAATTGCCTCCGACCACTGTGACCACCAGCTGAACCAGTTGACACATGGCCAATAGGACAAAATAAGGCCTAATTGGACAACTTTGAAGTGTCTACTATGGAAATGGAGGGAGAGAATTCAAATTCCCTTGTATCCCCCACGTTGAGAAGCCCTTCCACGCATGTGAGACCGCCAACACGCCAACAGCCTCCGAGGTAGGAGTACTACGGGGGGAAATGAAGAATTGAACAAACTTGGTGGACCACACTATGTGATGAAGGTGGTATGTCGAGACATGTAAATATGTAGAATGCAGGGCAGAGAGAAAAATGATTGCAATAAAAAATCCGCCACAGAAATCTATAGGCTCTTATGTTGTAGTTTACAATGAAGAAAGGTAAAAGGGGATCATTAAATGTCGCATTATTTACCAGGTTATGTCAGACCTTGAGAACTGGCGGCTGTACAACCGTGAAATCAATTTGAAAGCTTACAGAGCTTTTGCTCAAATATGGTCACCATATCAGAGACTATGTTCTCTATCCCACCGTTTTGTTCATTCATAAAGAGTTGCAAAAATTTATTTCAACTGTTCCGCATTTGCTATATGTTAAGTCATACACGCACAGGTCATATGCTTAGACCGAAGCATATTCTCTCACTGATTACGGCCTGCAAGCATGGGTATGGTATGAAATGAACTCTCGGATGTTCCAACCATTAATGGTACTACATTTTCCGATTGTGATGGCCATCCTGTTTTGACCTTAAGTTTTCACTGCCACATTCTCAACTAATAAGAACATGGGTAGTCGTCCTGTGTGTTCTAAAAATTACGTATAGTCACAATGCATGAGCATTCCCACAACCACTCTTGCCCACCATTGGTCAAAAGTGATTTCAGAGTGTGGAAAGGAAATGAGCATGTAAGCACCCACGGGATGTCTACCGCCTCTGCTTTTCTCCTAGTTCGACTCCAATAGTAATTAATTATTATTGTGCCTGCAATAAATATCCCCAAGTCTGCACATAGCGATTAAATGTAGCTATCTATCTGTCTGGCTAATTTCTATAAATTAAAAATTAAATTGGAAAAATGAGCCTAGAGATTTCCATTTGTGATTCACAAGCTCGTCGTACATTGGTCTAGGATTTTCCTTGTTTGCTTCCTACCGCTGGGATCAGCAACATGTGAAGTACTATTTGCACGTAACCCCGAAGTCTCTGTGTATGCTTCCAAGGTGGGTTTCACCTCCTTTAACTTCACCATTGAGACAGAATGTCAAAGTAGGAGGCGGAATGAGAATAGATTTTTTGACAAGATTTACAGTTCCATTAGTTTTCTTGGCATTGTTCCACCCCTTATCTCCCTGCCTCTCCGACGACGAGCATTTTGTTTGTTGATTTAAGTGCAAATAATTGGGTACAACTTAGAATAGAGACAAGCTAAATCCCATACGTCTAAAGACGAAAACATGGCTTCTTCGTTTCAAACAATTTCCCGTTAAGTAGAGCTAGAAGCTACTCGTTGATGATGAAGAGTATAGAAAGGAACTATTATATTCTAGCGCAATTATAAACCAATCAAAAGCCACTATGTTGGCGCTTGCAGGATAATTTGTGCTCACACCTTGGCTTCGGTCAAATTTTGTTTATCAGTGGTTGTACCGCAGAAAAATACCTGAAGGACGGCCACAATGCAAATGGAAAAATTTCTCAAGAGGAAGCCACGCATTGCATTGATAAGTGATTGCGGTTGAACAGACATAAATCCTAATTGTGTTAGTATTGTCCGAGTGGAACAGTGAGTTGACAGTATGAATCTTTCATTGTGCTACATTTTCCACGGGGTGGCCGTCGGAGTACATGAACGAGATCTTGAATAGTACGTCCCACACTTAAACACATGCAAAATGTTTTTAATTTAAAATGGGATAATAAATAAGCAATTAAGGTCTCTTTATTACCTTATTATGACATGTTCAAGACTAGGGGAACACCTTTGGAACACTATCTATTTGGCCCCTCATGAATTTTAATGATTTTATACGCACACTTTTCCTCTTTTCGTATCAAAAACTGTATTCTGTGTAGCAAGTGGATGGGTGTGAAGATCGTGTGCGAGTAGTAATTGATAAGCTTCGTCGCGATGACTCTGAATGAATGGATCTCCACCTGTGTGGTTTGTAACTTTTTGGACATCCTAAAGCTTTAGTGGAAAGCCCTTTAACGGATTTACCCTCTCTCACCTCCTACTTGTTCAACAAATTGTACAACGCGTGTGTGTGGAGTGGACATGGTTGTCAGAGGCGGAAGAATCCTTTAAGATGTGACAATGAATCACTTGTTATCTTTCCTTTTGACTCTCGTGAGGCTATGAGACTTTGCGGCTCTAAGGTTCTACTCATGGCTACAAAGGAGTATTAATGCTTCCGCTAAGCACCGTAGAAAAGGATATGGAAATACCCAATCCTATATTTTAAGGTGTGAAGAAGATAGCTGGCGCCGGGATGACCTGAGTAAAGATGTATGCTGCACTGCGTGATGCACAAAACGATCCGGTTGGAAGAGAGGTAAGCGGTACACACAAATCAAGAGTTATTACGAATTCATGCAAGTTCAGGGCCCATTATGAACAGCTATCTTGGCCAGGAAAGGTAGCTGTAAATTGTAAGGCCACGCCGTGATTTAAAACGTCTAGGAAAGTTTGACAGTTATTTCCCAGACGTTGTGCCAATTATAAAGTGCAACATCATTATTGATTCTGTGACACATATTTTGGAGAAACAATGAGCCCAGCATTTGAAAATGAAAAAGCCATCGCTGAATGAGTTGCTAAAACGGACAATAGTCTGATCGTATTCAATGGAAGTCATGTGTCGCCGCTCTCAGATAATTCTCCTACGGCCTATGTGCATGGGGAGCAGATGAGCAAGGCAAAGGAGCTGTTGCAGAGGTGTAAGTTCCTTAAAAGGACCGCCGTGATGAGTAAGTTCAATCATCCAGTGCACTTTTTGCATACAGATCCATGCGGCGGAACTTTCAGTTGCAATGTGCTAACCGATCCACTGTGCCTCCTGAATCGCAATGTGGGTAAGCTTATTCAACGTAGTACGTTCAAGAGTGCCGATCAAATTTTTATTTTTTCCAATTTTTATATACTGAGAAAATCTTTATTTTCGACATTACCGCGCGAATGGACTTAATTATCGGTTTGTACTATTTTCCAGTTTTTTGTACTCAAAGGGTCGTAAGCAGTACGAACATGTACCTTCGAAGAGAGAAAACAAAGGGATCACGTTGAGGGAATGAAGAAGTCGTGCCTCGAGTCGCGTGCCTTCGAGTCACGCTCCGTTACTTCTCGTGATTGCCCCTATCATCCCCAGAAGTAGCCGCCCGTGCAGACCCTTCTCTCATCACCTCAAGGTTGGTAAATTGAAGGTGCACGCTTTTCTCATGCAGTTCTTTATCCCTGTTGTGAGAATTTGATTGGCATGAGCCGTGACTAGGAATGAAGGGAGGTCAAGCTAATGCTTTGCTCTTTATTTTCGAAAACAACTTATAAAAATTTGGATAAATTCTAGTGATTTAGAGCATGTTGTTGATGGATGTTGGTGTTGCTACAAGGACCCCTGCGGCAATTTACATGTTGTTCTGAGCGCATTGGACCAGTCTCGACTGGGAGGATACAAGCATACAATTGGATCCGAACGGGGAATTTTCGCATTCCCACGACATTTGACCGAGCACACCGTAGCGATAAGGGGGAAGTGGCATTACAAATTGTCGATTCCATTCGGCGCACAATTTATGACGGGGTGAAAACTCAGCAAGATAGCACCCTTCTCTGCCGGCAGGGAGTATTTACCTGCGTCTTAAACCAGCTCGGGGCTATCACCCTTTCAAATCTTATCTTCTGCATTTGTGTCATTTCGGTACTTTATCTCCGTCTCCCCGTCTGCTGGAGCATTTTCAGTTGAACTGATAGCCTTCCCATGGGGCAATCCTTGAAATGAGCAGAGGAGAAATGTAGTTGACTTACTGGTGTGCATTTATTAGCTTCTTCATAGGCGCTCAGCTGAAAGCATAACCGACAGAATGTTTTCAAACAAGCCTTCACTGTCCATAGGCTTTGAACTCCTTAGCATATTTTGATTGCTTCCCCAACCACACAACTCCCAGCTCTGCTTCCTCATTCAACCTGATCCATTTTATCGCCTTTGTGATCAACGGTAGGGGGAAGCGTGGGGCATGCAGCGATTTATTTTCCCTTCTATTGACCAGGCAGACAAATCATCGTGTGCTTACTGACTACGTAGGAGTATTTCACATCCACGCTAGAAAGCGGCTCAGAGCTCACTGAAGTCCCTCAGTGAAGGTAATTAGTTTGATTCGTTCCCTCGGACAAAGGGAGCATTAGCCACGGCTGGCCAGCAGTGTCAGGCGGGACGAAAAGCAAGTTGATTTTCCAATGAGCTCCACATGAAATACGGTGAAATTAATTGAGTAAATACAAAGAATTTAAACCTACTATCAGATATTGAGTACTTATGCGAATAGAAAGGATGAGTGGGAAAGGCTAACGTATATAAATACACAACATATCAGGATAAATTGCACGGTTCTACGTGCTGGTGACCGTGGACAAAAAATGAGCAGTTCTTTAACATACATCGGCTCACACACTTTAATAACCATGCGTTCATATGGAGCGTATGGGTCACGGTTTCAACACAATGAAAATTTACGCGAACCCAAGTGCCACGTATGATTGAGATTAGAAGGAAGAGGGAGAGAGATAGAGAGAGAGAGAGAGGTGGAGAAGAGAGGAAGAAAAAATTAACAGACAAGAAGATCTATACGCGAGCATTGATCAAATTACAAATGAAAATATCTTTGGACAGGTTGGAAAAAATTTGCTCCGTCACGCCGCCTACTTTGAGCTATCATGAGAGATGATATCTGATACCCACACTCTCTTAACAAATATTACATGTCTGCGCACCTCCTCCATGGCACCAAGTACTTTTAATTCTCTGCTGAAAAAATCTCGTCCGAGAAGGACCTCAAGCTTGTCGGCCTAAGTTTTGTCTCTATTTATTTTCTGCATTGAAGCCGTCAATTGTTCTTCCGAGGTGCATGAACTGTCACGGATTCATTTTGTGGCATTAAGTAGCGAGGAGTGTGAGGAACTTACTGGGGATTTCTCTCAATGTTGTGAAATGTGTGGGACACCATCTTAAGTCCTCGTCGCAATAACTTTAGGTCTTGTTCCTTAATAACCAGAGTTTATGTGAAAATAAAAGTCCATCTCTTAATGACTTTCAGCTGAAAATTATACAGTATGGACGTTAGAGAAAATAAGAATTGATTTTTTACACGTTTTATTTTTTACAGGTTCAACTCGGTTACTGGGTCGCACCAACTTTTGAAGCCGCTCGAAAGACTGATATGTGAATGAGTTGAACGTGGAGCTGGCGAAGGAAGAAGAGGGAGAGTAACTAATGGAGCTCTCGTTTTCCAGTCTAATCCGATGGAGGATTTCTGTAGAGAGTTTGCTAGGTAATTTAATACGCGAAGGGCCGGGTAATGTAAAGTACATGGTGTGGAGGAACGATCCAAGTGCACTTCGGCCAACCTAAGTTTAGTGTTTTTGAAGAGCCGCATATCCTTGCCCTCGGTGACTCTCGTCCAATTACAGCACACCGTCAAAGGCGCACAAACAACGGGAACATTCAAATGGAAATGGACTGTGTAAGAGTTAATCCTATTTACAAAGAGTTAGTAGAGAACCTCAAGAAAATCTCGCTGATGGTCGAATAACCATTCCATTGTCGTCTGTTGGGGGGAACGATGGATTAATTCGAGAGTAGCGTCGTAATTCTTTGGGAAAATTTTAATGCATACAGCCGCCTGGGATACGGCTACCCCCACCACCACGTGTGTACAAGCTTCTCTAACTTACGTAACGGACACTTTAGTAAGGCATTAGTGCTTCATTTCCGAGCCTTTAGGCTCTTGTAATTACATTATCTGGATTAAAGGAGGTGGCTCCACCGTGTTGATATGGTACATCACACATCTAACGGCGGATCGTGACTCTTCGCTTGCATTTATAAGTAAAGCCCTCTGAGCCATAAGAGTCGTAACTTTCAATGAACCAAGTTTTAACTAGCTTCATTTCAGAGCAAATGGACCAAATCCATTTCCCTCCTTGATTAGATTAATATCGTAAGTTTGCACTGTGTTTACTGTCAGTATACCTACATAAATTAACTGTTGTTATGAAAGCTTCTTGCAATTGGCAAATGCATCCGAGGAGATAGACTTGCTTAATTGTTCCAACCCATTAAAGTTGTCTAGATGCACTGATTGCATTCAAATGGGACGGCTTCTTCGGTGATGTCGTAGAAAGTAAAGCTATGTACAGCAGTTGCCCTCGCTTAACGCAAGCAAGAAGTTCACCGTGGGATGAAGCAATGCTGCTACTAGCACCACACCACTCCCCGCCGCCACTGCCAGTGCTAATTCATAAGAACTGGACGGTAAAGTGACTGACAGAAGAGACGCTACATGAGAAACAATAAAATGTAGGCGATCCATACTGACTGACTGTGAGAGTGAACCGTAAAATATTTAATGGATTTGTCAGCTCCGTATGTATGTAACACAGCTGAATGAGTCCTTATCCATCCCATGTGACCTTTCAAGGATGTATCCGACCGCTTGATGAAGATGCTCCTTATCTGGCCATCGTGCTTGTTGCACACGTTCAAAGAGTATCGTCAAGCCAGCTGAATTTCCGTGTGTGGGTTAGTTATTGCTCTGTATTTAGTGGCCCACTGAGGATGACTAAATCACACAACATAGCAACGACTATGAAAAGCGACAAGCAGTGATTAACCCCCAGGCTCCCTACCAGATACTCAATGAACATGAATTTGCACTGCACTTTTAGATGTGAGTCGCCATTGCTGGAGAGGTAGTTTTTGTAGTACATTTAGATCTGCCCTGTCCATTATGCACTTATTTTAATACTTGTTTTCCTCGTGTTCACTTACGTCTACTCTTACAAATTACTTTCTTTACACACTTTCCTGGAGCAGTAGCAGATTACAATGTTCACATATCTTGATTGACTCAAGTGAATTACGCAGCTGTCCTTGGTAATATTGGACAAGATTTAATAAGAAAGGTAAATCAGGTCCAGGTGTGACACTGATGACGATTATGATAGGTCTGTTGACGCGGAACATTCACATTGAGTATGGCAAGTGCAGAGCAATAAATCCTCTTGTTCGAGGGGACACTTTTGAGGTGGTTGAGTGACGCCATGTGAGAAATGAGGCAGTCAGTTTGTGGTACATTGGCCGGTAGGGGCTATACTACGTACAGAGGATATGGTCGTACCATTACGTTTGGGTACCTGCACCCATTCACATGAAGATTCCTCAACGTAATGAACAGACTCGGTCTGTGATGCAAGAAATCCCTCTGCGACACGCTACCAAGCCCGTGTGTAACGCTTATGATTTGCCTGACAGATCCAACCTGATGGCTGACGGCGAGCTATGTGTCTGCCGTTCGTTCCGAAGGCCTAAATTATGGAAAGGGGAAAAAGAACTTGTATTTCATTCGTGTGCGTTTGTTTGTTGTGTGTACAAGTGTCACATATGAACTTGAGACGGAGACAGGGCGCATTATATTTCGACAGTCTTGTCGCCCCGTTTAGTCTACTGTCAGGTACAGAATGGGAGCCTTCATAATACAGTCAGACACATACTGTGGCCTGTATGACGGCTCCTTAAGGACTCCTGCGTGGCGAGTCCATGTGTGTGTACCAGCACACTAAGTGCACGTGGGGTTCTGCGTACAGTCTGTAGCCCACATTTTGTCAGGGGGAGAGAGCGACACATTCTTACCAAAACGATACGTAATATGGACAGGAGACGCTGTGGATGAAACGCGTGCGACATGAATAACGAACAAGACCCACGACGACACTGACAAATGGGTGAATTTATGAGGATTTTTTTGAAGGAAATCAGATACTTGATTCCACGGGCTCCCTACTGTGTAAAGGAGGAACATTTTTCCACTCGGTGCCTTCCAACTTCATATTCGCATGATGACTTGCGACGTAGACACGGATTTTGTGGGTCCATGTTTCCTAATCATCTCTATTTGGTGAGCATCTCTTGTTATCCTTAGGCGCCAGATTGAAACAACTGCAAAATGGACTGAGGAATAAACGGAGCTATAGTACACGAGCATACTTGAGAAAAACAGAAGAAGAAACAAATAGAATTGCGTATAAATGCTGATTATTCACTTGAAGCAATGCCTATTTCAGGCATTTTCCAACCAATAAAAATCAAGGACTTTGTCAATGACTCAAAGCTTTTCAATCTCAACCTGCGAACGGAGTTGTAGACTTGAAACATTTGAATGAGAATGAGTTCTGCTGCGGACGAGTAGTTCGTTGGGATAGGGAGCCTTTGAGGGAACATGGTACACAACTACTGCTCATCACGTTACCTCGTGAATGCTGTTGTTGATGTACTTGTGTTCTCTATAGTCTCTTTCACACACACTATCGCTCTTTCTGGGTCGCGAGTGTGAAATGGAAAAGTTGTCAGTGAAAATTCAGCTCCACTCACTCTCACATTCTGCTTGTAAGCTTTGAAAAGGCGACGCCGTTGTGTGAAATTGTAGCAGCCGAGTCAATTTAACATAGAATTTGTTGTATTTTATTCCCCTCCCGGCTTGAATGAATTTTAATTCACAACTCTCTGCATACAGTGATGAGGAATACTATTGGTAGTGGGCTCGTCCGGTAGTACTAGCACGTGAACAAGTATACAACTATCCCGATGTACTACTTCGTACTACGTCTACCACGGTACAAAACCTAAACTAGAAGCCAGCTTTGTAGGACACGACTGGGGCCACGGCTATTATTTGAATAGAGAATGCTGGCAAGTCCTGTAGGAATTATTGTTTACGTTGATTGCACGCTGTAAACACTATAGTCTTGCCTTTCAAAGTTTCGAAACAGTACCGACCCCTTGCTCTCTCTCTCTCTCTGATGTGCTTGCTGACTATTTCGTTGTACTGTGGAAGATGTTGGAGAGTTATAGGGGCTTTATGCAAATGTTATTTGCGAAAAGGTTTGACTTGTCGGTAGAATCGTTCACATAATTTTTCATGGGGACTTATAAAAGTGTCTGACGTTTTCCTTCGGGAGAAATCTCGAGACGATCATCCTCCATTATTCCAAGTCTCAATCCAACTTCTTCTTCGTGGCCTGTTTTTCTATGCGACATTTAAATTGCAGATTGATGGAGGAGGTGGTACTTGAACAAGGGTGGAAAAAACAATTTGTTCCAATCCTTCCACAGTCCAAGCACTTGGAGTAGTTCTATTATACTACAAATCAAAAGAGCACCGGCTGAAGTCAACTCCTTTACCTCTCGCTCACCGCTATTTTGTAAATACAGTTGATTCCTTGGTAAACATGAGCTCTGATTCGTTACGCTTCAAAAGTTATGGAAGCACCCGGATGGAAGGGAACTAGGTGGGAATACCAACTAGCTTTCGGTGCATTATGCGGATTAAGTTTCAAAAATACCTTAAATTCCATCCATGCTGAACACCAGGTGTACTTGGATGCTGTACTCTTGACACACTTGACAGTAAATGACTTGAATCCTGACCTTATCCGTTTCCACGAGGATGGACGTAGGAATGCCCTTGTTCCCAGCGAGTGGTTCAAGTGAGTCGAAGGAAGTTGTTAGGCGGGTGAGGCTGTGTCCACAGCACAAGCTTGTGTATTTTATTAGGAGGGGATAAAAACGTGTTCAATTATTTTTGGCGTGGGCCAAACCAATCTAATGGATACCATCAAATCGTATTAGAAGATTAGTCCCACGCATTAATTCTCAGAGTTATGGCCTAGACACGCCCGATAAGCTCCCGCATGCAGGCAGGGGTCACCTCAGGAAGTCTTCAAGGAGCAGTCGAGTGAATGTGCGCTGTAACTATAACATCAGAAGCACACGTATAAACACACACTCTTACACATTAGGGTCGGCAGAAGGTCTCGTGGTAGAGGTAATTCTGTTCGTAGAAAAAATCTCCCATATAGATTTTTTTAATTCGTTTCCCCCTTTGTCCGCTTCCCTGTGGAATGTTTGGAGGAACTCCATATATTTGCTCTTTCATCGGACAGACACTTAAAATCTGTGTAATATTCAAATGAGCACCAGTCAACTTCCCTTCCGTCCAGCAGCGTGCCCTTTCATACATAGGGATGTACGCGGGCCATAACTTGTTCGGTCTTCCACTTGTTGATTCTATCTCGCTTTCCTATCTATCACACACACTTATATGCATGCACACACAAGGGCGCAACCACGCTGTAAACAACGTAGCAGTAGAGCCCTTTCCAGCCTCTGTGCACATAAGTCCACTCCATGACGCATTCAGTTCTTTAAAACGCTTCTTCATATTATTACAGTGCTGTCAATGCTACTAATGGTACAGCGTGGAATTCTAGACTATACGTGTGAGCAGTAAGCATATGTATGTGCAGGTGTGTGTGTGTGTGTGTGTGTGTGTGCGGATGAGTATGAGTTCGCGTTCAAACGTACTGATCTATCTGGAGCTTTCATCTACAATAATCCAATAAGTAACTTACTAGTCCAATCATGACGCTATTATTTATTATTGCTTCCTCCTTCCATCCTCCTCAAGTAAATAACAGTAATAGTTCTATGGTCATGTAATTTATAACCTTTGACCCGAAGCTGAGTGAGTATCTATTTTTAATGGGGTGATTGCGGAACCGCAGCAGTAGTCCTTAAATCCCCAACCGCCACCACCATCATCATCAGTGATCCATAGATGAGCATCCCTAAGGTTTTCAAATTAGCATTGACAAGCCATAATTTTTGAATGCGGGAATTTAATCTTGATTTATTTTGTCCAGATGATCAACTGTGATAGTGACGACGGTATATACATATACCCACACGCACACAAACACAAAATCATCTTATCCCCACACATACCGCATTCCAGTAGGAACCCAAGTCGTTTTTTCCACACTCGTGGGAACCTCTGTATTGACAGTAACGTCATCATTATAGAATCATATATTTCACGCATTTCGGAAACAAACACAAGAGTACTACTGATCCTACCATCCGCACTCAGGATTCGACAAACTTTATTTTTTGAGCTCAAGATTTCCTGATTTGAAAGTTGAAACAATGATTTGCTATCATTACATCTTTTCCTCTGACTTTTTCTCAATCTTTTTGCGTGGGTGGGCCATAAGTTTGATTTCCACACATATACATGCTCATGCCAAAGGACAGGAGAAGCCAGACAGATTGCAGTAGACAAGACCGGATTCGTTTCAGTAATCTTATTATTCTAATATGAGTTTACTTACGCCCACATGGTAAAATGTATAAAACCCTGCAGTCATAGAGGGGATTTAGGATGAGGCAGCTTGGAGAGAGTGAGCGCTAACCAAATCTTCGCTCAAGGCAGACAAAAGGACAAGTAACAATAACAAGTTTGAGTGATAATAATAACGACGACAATTTCCCACTATAGTCTTGCATGACGTTCTAAAAGTATAACGTGTGCTATCCCAACCACAATCTTTCACTGGATACGCAGATATATGTAACCCAAAATATTGTGAGTACCGTTCAGGTATGGTATGACTATGTAGGCTTATGGAAGGAGACACGAGCGCGGATCCTATACCTGAGGAGTAAAAAAAATAGACACTAAATCTAGGTCTGAAACAAGGGCTCTTTTCATCTAACATGACGTTTGAATTAGACAGTTAACTGATGGTCAAGATGCTCGAGGAGTGGGGGAATGAATGAAGTCTCTTACTGAGATGAGAAAAGTCTCACCATGAACGCTTTTTTTATCCAGCTGATCCATCAAGACAACTCAATTTTACAAGCTCCAACAAAATTACTCTGATCTAATTTTACATCCTTGCTCCATTAACTACTATTAGGATCGTCTCAACGACCATGTAAGAGGTTCAAAGGGAGAGAGAGCGAGATCAAGATGAGTTGGCGAGGGAGGGAGGGAGACATGAGGTAAGGTAAAGACAACATCCATTGACAGGGCAGGGGGGGCAGCAGCGTGTGTATGTGACGAGCTAGATTGAAAGGGTACGTTGGGCACGAGATAAATCCACCATCGACCTCTGATTACATCCCTTAAAGACAGTCTATTCTTCGTTCCATTAATTTCCTCCCTCAATGTCTCCCCGAATGTTCCAGAAAACCTCTATAGCTTCATACATTGGAAACACATTTCAACGGACGTAAAGACAACAGCGACTACGGCACTCTTCATTGGCATGGTGGAGCTAAGTAAGGTGTACAGTACGTTGAAATTCCAAATATCGTGCACGCATATGCAGTGGTAAAGGACTGCTTTGCCAGAGCCTTCACATCCTACTATGGTGTGTGCATATGTGTGAGTCGCTCTTCCCTTGTGCTTGCACGAACACATTTGCAGATGATCTCCTTCAACAATAACCGGCTGAAAGTGAGCGTAGAAAAAGAAGGGAGTGAACGTTTAAATCCCACACAAACGCCCACGTTCTAACAATCGGCACTCTTCTAGCGCGTCTTTTCCCAACCTGACTTCTTGCTTCCTATCCATCGCCCTATGCTGTAGTAGTAGGAGTCCTAGTTATTCCTTCGCTGCAACATCCAGCCACTTGAATTGCAGACGAAGTAGATGCTACACACATGCCTTTAACTTCTGTACACACACAAATGTGTTAGACTGTTTAATCAACTGCCAAATCTTTGTACAATAAATAAAATTATTTTCATTCCGGATGAAATCCGTGGATTGAAAACGAGGTAAAATCTTTTGGATTAAATGAGAGTAGGAAAAACCTTCGTGCACGGTGGTAGCAAGATGGCCAGTGGGTAATATTGGCTGTAAACTCTGGCAGTCTCACACTATACGGTTTAACCTAGTTCAGAGAGTCGTGGCAGTATGAATTTCCCAAGTAATTGACTCCACACGGTTTACGGCACATAAAACTTTTCACCTCAAACTTTTACTCGCAACATGTTTCTGTGGCTCTTGCTCTCCTGCGTGGAGCTCCCCTGGGTTTAGCGAAAGCTGACCGATTGAGTCCAAGTTTTCGACATGGTTTGGATATTGGGATGCCTCCAATATCACTCTAACTTCTATACTGCATAGTTTATCTTGACAGGTTAAACTCTGCCAGAATCCACAAATTTAATTTTCATTATTTTTTCACCTGACAGATATGACAGACAAAACTATCGTCATCGTGAAGCAACGTTCAATGAGTTAGCTGGAGGAGGAGGTGGAGGAAGATGATGATGAGGAGAGAGGAGAAAAGATCTTATAGCCTGTGATTACAGCAGCGACTATAGATGCAAATCTAGCTCACCCACGCAAACTAACTCAATCGAGTGAACTCGGAATCGTCAGAAGACATGTGGTCAGAAAGTAACATGACATGATTATGAAAGACAAAGAGTTTTTCCTATACAAGTCAAATCAGTCATATGCTTGGAGCACGTTTAATGTTGTCCATACAGGAAGCTTAGCGTGTGTGCGAGTAATTGTGGCTTTGTAAGCTTTACAGTTGAGCCTGGGGTGGCAAACGGTCGCACATTCGTCCTACACAAACTGTGTGAAAAAATATTGCCCTCAAGGTCCACCCCTAACACATCAAAAATCCCTCTTAGAAGCTCACAAATGTTCCAACTAACTTGTTTACTTAGCATCTACAATGGGGTAGAATATAAAAGTACAATGTGCAATGCAGATGCAAGACAGTGCTGCAAAAATCCCTGAAAAAAGTTATGGCTCGGACTTTTTGTTGGCTTTGCTGCTCAAGACTTGCTGGAAGTGACAGCGAGTGTGGAGCAGTTTCCGGGGGGCTTTCGGATTGTATAGTTCCAATCCCCTAGAGCCATGAGCTGACTGAGATTACTATGCAGTGTCATAGCCCAAAGTCTCCTATCTTGACGGATGCATAAAGATGGTGCCCACATGTATCTTTGAGGGGTGCACAAAGTCTTGTCTACGCACTTGTAATTCCATCAACCCCATACTGGCAGCCTAACAAATGCTGAGCAGAACTGCTAAGACAGTCACCAAACAGACATCCAGTACCAATCTTATGCTGGATTTGAATTCTCAAGGGAAATCGATTTGCTTTACACTGCGGGAATCTTAATGTGCCCCCATATATGTACATTATGCAGGGGCAGAATTCTAAATCCACGCCGAAGCTCGGAAAATCAACCTGTTCCACCACCAATGATCCCCTCTGCTAGACCCAAGGACCTGATGAAGGGCCAACTGCCTAAGTACATGTAATTTTTTGTGAGCCTTCGGGAAGCACCTCTCTTCACAAGAGACAGACACAACAACTGGACAGAGATGGATACATTGTCACGATATGTTGGCCCGATCTCGGGCCTTGATATCATTGTGAACTAGTTTCGATAGCATTTAACAAACTACCAACTGATCTGAAGATTAGCTTATTTTCAAAAGCTCCATCCCTATCTTTATACATACGAACTAACAGAGGTACACATACACAAGTGCAGAGGGGCACTAACAACAACCAAATAACATTGTCCTTAAAATCCCCAATCTCATTCTCCGTCTAGTTAATGCACAATGCCCCGCTCCCATCAGAGTGCATTTCCTATTTACCGAAATTAATATGTAGAATGTATGAAGGTTGTGTTACTTCGATGGACATACAACAGGTCAAGCCTTAGGAAATTATCTTTGGATCATCCAAAACTAATGCAAGCAATAACTTTCCCGTTTCAGTCAAAAATAGTGACATGGGGGAGAACTTTTGTAGTTCTAAAAACAATGGAGTTCTTGAAACTATTCTTGACTTCATTCTATTCATCACTTCGAATACCTTGTTTACATATGATACCTTCGACGGGTGAGACTAAGAAAAGTACAAATTAATCGCATTCCTAAGTCATCCTCCTAAACAAAGGGATACAGGGCGGATTGAGTAGGCCTGTGACCGAGCCCCGTGCCACACAAGTACATACACTGAACCCACAGTAGCAACGACTAACTTCAACAATGACGAGATTAACAACCTAACATGGAGTCGTACATGTGAGACCCAAATCTGAATGCAGAGTGGCACACGCTGAGCCCACGCAATATTCTGAAGAGGAATTGATAAATGGAATTTTGCATGGATTGTAATTATGAACAACTTGGTGGTCAGATAACATTTTCTATAGGAAAAGCACAGCACCGACAGGCACGAGGAGCAAGTCTAGTGATGTAAGGGAATCTTAAGTCAGGCTGTATGGTATGAGAATACAAGGGTGTCACCGTCAGTATGTCACCTGATGGGCGTCAACGGTATTTCAAATGTAGACCGCCCTTATCGCTCAAGCAGTCGAAGCAGTCGAGGGAGACCGGAGAAGAGTGCTGTGTTCAGAATAGTTATTATTCTCTCACATCTTTTGGTATAGGACTGGCCAAGTCTGTAACCATTTCCCTCCAACATGACATGATGTAAAAGCAATGTCAGTGCGGAGGACTGGAAGAGAGGCATCTGCATCACAAAAAATTTAAATCGGTCATTGCTTGTTCAATACCAATAATAGTAGTTAATAACAAAGCAGGATCAATTCCCTTTCATTGACAACTTGGCTCTTTTCACATTTTGTCCAGAGATTATGGCCGCACTCCCTCAAGCCTTTCAGTTTTTTTCTCTAACTTGTCATGCTTTGGGTCTGCCTTGTTGTCATTGTATTTTCTCTGTATTTTATTCTCATTTCCCATTGTCCTCGAACGGGTTGAAGGGACAACTCTACATCTATTCCCTGCCATAACAACGTAAACCAAGACTTCAAAATGAGTCAATTGAAAAAGTGATTTTAGTCTGTACATCTCTAGCTCCTGATTCTCAGTGATGTCCTCAGACGGACGGGATGCTCTGACAGAGATGTTCAAGATTTAAATGATTACTCTGACAGCCTTGTCCACCGGTATTAAAATATCACATTAAAATCAACTATGACCTACTATTCCTTGGAGATGGTCGTTAGGACCATTACATTGACCCGGGATGAGCCAAGCCCAAATCTGGCATTTTCCGTTATTTCCATGGCCAGTGTCGACTGAAATGAAACACTTGAAACACTTTCACATCACTACAATGAACAAGTCTTCTTGAAGTGGCTTGTAGAAGTTAATGAAGCACAGGGGCTTAATGCCAGTAGCCACAGGATATTTTTCTGCACCATCGTGGATAGTGTTTCAGTATGGATGACTGAAAAGCGGCACAAACAATTTCGTCTGTAGATTGGAACAAGGATCCTATGTATTGGACAGGTATATTACGTACTCACCATATGTATTATTATAATTCTGATGTTGGCGATGCTGTCGGTAGTCGGTGGTACAAACGCAAAGTTTGACGGTCGTCGCATCATGTAACGTGTAGGTAAAGGAGGGGATAAATACCGTCGTATTCATCCGTGTATGCATATGTGTGTATTCCTCACAGCTATTATCAGATCCTTTGTCCAGTCCAATAGAGAGAGAAAAGAATGAGCTTCGATTTCGTCTCTCTCCCTCTTGCACTCTCTTCAGTTAAAAAGGAGAAAGGGAGACGACGAGGAGTGTGTATCTGTAGGTAGGTTGGGATGGATGGAAACGAAGCCAATAATTATTATTAATGTCCGGCAAATGAGGTGACTCTGTGGAAAGCTGAAAGAAGTTTGTCTTCGACTCGGGCTATTTATCTCCCCACCATTTTTACCCATCAGTGGACTGGCGGCTTGTACATCAGCCTAGGAATTCCTAGGACAAGCAATGATCCATCAGTCCGATTAACTCCCATAATATATTGAAGCTTTGGGTATATCCACTCATGTACGTACATGTTTGCTTTGCCACTGTGTGTGTGCCCAATGTAAATGTTCTTTTGCATCGATCATAGTGTGAACACGAGCATGATGTTTAAGGAGCAAAAAGGGCCCTTAACGTCTATTTGGTCTTCTAGTGTGACTACTACTATGTAGTGGAATAGACACTGCATTGGCGTAGCTCTTTCTCTCTGTACATGACGGCAGGCTCAAACTAAGTTATGGTTCGTCAAGCTTCTGTACGACAAGTGCGTTGATTCTGTGAGGCACGCATGGACGCACCGTCACATAGCAATGTATACTCGTACAGGTACACGTACACACACATACGCAGTTACACGCGCATACTTACAATTCACAGGGGATAGGAATGCAAAATCATCAATAAGAGCTGATTAGTTTCGGCTCCTCTTTACGATTGATGTGTCTATTGACGCGATGGTTTTTTCTCCACTTTACATCCACCATCAATGTGAAGGCGGCCGAATGTCCGTGATGACGAGGATTGAGGTACACTACCCTGGCAACCACCACACGACTGCCAGCCTCGGACACACTTGACAGGAGACGTCGTCGAACTCCTAGCTCATCCCCATGTGTAGTACGCGTACATAACCTCACCACAACCTGGCTGTCACTTGGTTTTGCGCAAGATTCCCTACCGATTAACCATACCCGTCTCATTGAATGATATTTTTATGCTCTCATCCCCACCGAGTATGTATGAAGCTCATGAGGAGCACTATTATTACTATTATCCACGAGGTTTTATGACTTTGAGGTCTCTTCCAAGAACCACAGAAATAAGTGTATGCTATTAAATCTGTAGGCTACTTTCCCATTGCGTTTTAGCTTTAGAGGTGTAGGGGGGAAACTGTATCGGTTAGCGCATGATCGGTGCATTCATCAAATTTCTGGTTGACAGCTAATTAGTGAAAGTGCTCCTTTTTATCACACCTTGCCGAATTTCGGATGACTGCGTTGTAATTACAAGGGGAGGCTCGGAGGCTAGTTGAACGGTTACTCTGGATGTAAGTAATTTGACCGTGAAGTGAGTGACTGTTTATTGCTCTGCAATTTCATTAACGTCCAGGGTAAGAGCTTGAAGGCCTCTATGTGCAGAAAACCTGGGACCGAGTGGTGGTAGAAGTTGTATACAGCGGGGCTCTGAAGATGCGTAACTCGGAGGCAAACAGAATTGTGTAGTCTCAGCACTTAATAATTTGGAGGAGAGTTTGAAAATGTGTGCTTATGCAAATCACTCCAGCACTTGTGCGGAACTTGGCAGCCGGAGTAGAGTGTGTGTACGTAGATTTGTGAGGATCAGCAATTACCTCCCCTTTACACACGGTGGATGGACCCAAGGAACCCTTTCGGTTTCTCTCGCACTCAAATAATGTCTTGTCCATGTGGATTTCATGGTAAGCACCTTCCCCCAGAGGCTTTTAAACTATTACTTCTGCCTTTTTTATCCACCTACCTCCTCTCATGCACATACCCACTGTAAAGTTCTCCGTCTGCACCCTTTGTGCATTAAAGGGAAAATTTGTATCTACCCTATGAATATGTCAAAGCAAGCGGTAATTCGACTTTCCTAGCCCTGTTTACAGACGGCACGTAATTTACACAGCATCAGCCGCGCAGTGAATTTTTATGCAAGGTAAAATCTCTTACAGTCTTGAAAATATCGAATCCCGCTTGTCAGAGCTTACTTGAAAATATTGACCACGGGATGGTCTGTGGTGAATACATATACTTGGCCCATTTGGCGGTATTTATATGTATACATGGGAAAATATACGCCTGAATGTTGTACAGGGATGCCACAGACAGGTAGGGCACTTAAAAGTGTTAAACCACCAGCACACAAAGCTGTTGTGGTAATCTATTTTCAAATGACGACGACCACCACCACCACAACGGCGGTCATATTGATGTGCGGTTAGAAACCTCGGCCGGTCCACAGCATGTGCATGTTAAGTTAGAGCACCAAGCAGTTGATTCAATTCTAATAGGATGCTAAACTAGAATTTTTTGACTTTCAAATTTACATTGCGAGCCGTTTATACACAGCAGCTTGGCAAGGGTCAGATTACACTATTTTTAACATCCGGTTTACTAGCTGCTCGGTCCAGTTTTCCAATTCAAGCCCACACAGACTTATTGGGGTGGGTTAAAAAGGCTTGAAAAAACTAATTCGAGATCAAGTATGACTGTCGTAAATTGTATTTTGGGTCAAAATTCCGACCCTATCTAATTGAAAATGGAGCTAGGTGTACACGGTGAAAAAACTGGTCGCATCGCTGTTCTTGCAGGCTCAACCCAATCGCCACAGCCTCTGTATTCATTCACGGACAATTTGTCTCCATGAAATTTTTCAATTAACTTTATATCTCGTTTATTCATCATTACATTTACATAAATTCTTAAACGATTGGAAGATACGATAGTAATATTGAGAATGAATAATTGATGGTCCATTCATACTTACTTTATGTGCTCTGCACAGGCGCCAAAATCTGGAATAACCCGTGTAACCTGAGATCTTTAAGTGCCTCTAATTCCTCACATGATTTTTTTCTAATTTCCATCCCTCTACCGTTTGTCTGTGTGTGAGCACTGGAGGAGTTAAGGGTCTTTGGACGGGATGACCGTATGCAATACACTTAGTTGAATCACTGTGAGAGTTGTCTGAGCGTGTGTAAAGTGAATGTTTGTGTGCGCTGACTGGGAGTGAAACTACATGGAGCAATTTATAAAAACAAAAACAAGAGAATCTGGCTTTTTTCTACTCCTCCAAACGTCGACGGAGGTAAAGGCTCATCGGTTAAACTCCACATACTGTGAGTGAATGAGGCGTACCACAAAGTTTTGTTTTTCCACAGCATTATTATTGTAAGTTTTTGCTGGGTGATTTAACCTCTACTACTCTTATGTACCTTTGGTGGTACTGGTATATGATTCCACGCTCCTTGTACGCCCAGTTACGTGTGTGCGTGTGTAGATGTGCGTACTTGAAAAAAGGTAGTCGCCCAATAAGCTATTCACTCTGTCGAAGTATGTAATAGTCTGCTCAGCTGAGAGTTCACTATTATTCTTGCATTGAGTTATTAGTGAAAACAGGTAGTCGCTGTGAGAGGCTGCTGGTGTGGCTGACTCGCCGGGCGTGTAAACAGGCATTTACGTACATACTCCATTACCCTTGACTCCGTCATAGATTATTTCTGTTGTCGATAAACTTTAGAAGTTAATACGATGGGTAATCGACCATTAAGCTCATTCCGTCATCAGAATCAGTTGGTTGCGTCGGTAAATCCTCCACTCATCCCTCGCTCCTGCTCCCTGTCCATACTCACGTCCCTCTCTAATACTTGTTCACAGGTTCCGAAACAACCAGGAGCAGGTACTGGCAGGTATTAGTGGTAGTTACCCCCTGTTTTAGTGCGTGCATCCCGTAAGTTTTACCTGATACACACGGTATGGCTTCTCCGTACGCGTATCCCCGCCGTCGCTGCCCTCATCCTGCATAATTTCATCCTTTATATTTATACATTACATACTACTACCCAGTTGATAATCACGAACGTTGTTGCAAGGAGGAAGCTGTTAGAGTGCTGAGAACAAGTTTTCCAGAGGTTAACTTTTTATAATTCAAGCTCAGTTAGGATAATGTTACAAAGTAGCCACTCTCCGTCGTCTCTTCTTCGTCTACACACGTAGAAAGGAGCGGGATGGACTTGAAATACTAATTTTAAGGTTGAAGCTCCTGTACAACGTGGGTTGGCAATAGCACATAGTTACACGGCAAAAGCTCCCATCAGACGTCCCCTCTCACACGGCGTCCCATTAATCCTTGTCCTATCAATTTACAAATCATCAAACATTTTTTCTGAGAATCAGTAGGAGAGAGAGAGGGGGAGTGGCGAAGTCCTGTAGGTGTGCTACTGACTTGAGTCATCTTGAGGTGTCCTATATAGTAAGGATTAAGGTTGAGGAGGATAAAAAATAAGCGGAGGGGTGCAAATATTTGTGAGCTGGGTTATTGAATTTCGGATGAAGAATTATAACAGTACATAAACTACCTGGTTGAACGACTCTAGTTGGGTCAAATATGTCGGGGATTTAGGCACATGGGAGATGGAGCACAGGATTTCAACGTATATCATTTTTTCCTCAATTGTAACTTGAATGTGCTTCCGTGTCAACTGGTTGAATGAAGACGATAAATGAATGGGGCTTTTAGGCGTTGATGCAAGTCTTGATTACGATTGGAATTTCAAGAGGATTGAGTACTAACAAAATGTATCATCAAGTACAGGGAACTATGAACCGACGTATAAGAACGGTGATAGAGTGAGTAAATTAGGGACAGCAAGATTTCACTCCGCACATAGTACATTATTACCACCACTTCTAACAAATACAAGATGACTTAAACATGCACACAACATCCAACATGCCCTATGCGCAGACTCAAGCTGTGACTCTTGCACATAAATTCAAACCCAAGAAGCACAAACTCAGTATCAGCTATACGTACATGTGCCTATTTCTTCTAATATTAAATGCCCGAGCACCGGAATAATGCAATTGTTATCAAGGGTTTCACCCATGATTTTATTGCGTCTTACCTGAGACCCTCGAAAAGAAGTTCCAAACCAATAATGTTCCGGTGAAAACTTCACTCTAAACAAGTCCTCTGCTCCGTCAAACCGCGTAAAGTGCTCAAAGAGCACGACTCATATTTCTCCGAAAAAGAGGAAGACTTTTGATTTGATCAAGTCCACGCACCACCACCTCTAATATTCATATAGAGTAACTTCAAGAGGTTTCGACCTGAGTGACACGAGTACTCTCAAATTTTAGAAACTTTGGCACCAAACGATTCCTCTTGA
>WJFA01000247.1:38099-48874 GCA_009870155.1 Pseudobourletiella spinata | reverse complement strand
GCAACCGAAACGACTTTTTGAACTTATACTACTTTTGGTGTAATGCTATGAAGATAAGGATCTTTTACCTAACAGAAATGATGGATGAATAACCCGATAACTGTGTATATAGTAACTTTGTAATCCTGAGCGAGACTCAGGTATTTTATTGTATAGTAACACATTACTTGATCATCTCCCTAAATTGTTGTAAGGGCTGACGCCAAATCAACTAATAAATCTTATCTTATCTTAAATCGGATGAAGCTGCTTTGGACGCAATTCGGAATACGGATTACGGCCCTATCACTTGGATGATGGATTAGGATTACAGGGAGTAAATTTCTCGTGGATTGTGGTTTGCGGAATACTTTTTACCCTGAACAAGTGCTGGATTATGGATTGCGGGATTGCATAATCCACGAAGAATCCCGTAATCCATAATCCGGATTTTTCCCATCACTGTACTTAAATGTCCTATGGCGGATCCTCAGGACTGATCCTAAGATGTAGGAAGTCGGTCATTCTAGAATTCCTGGAAGCCGACTAGCTTGAGCCGAAAGAACTTAAAAATAATGGCGGAGCGGTGGCGGAAGCCAAAGGCGAACTCACACCAACGATGTGTAATGTGGAAGAGACGAAGGTGCGACTTAAAATCATGCTTTCTACGATAGTACCCATGGGCACGGGGATCGTGTATAGTACACCAAACCAAACCTGTTCCATTAGCGGAAGGTATGCGGAACCTGCATTTTGGCACAGGCTTTTATGTACGGACAGCGTTTGTGTGTGAGTATGAACGGAACTGAACTGACCCGGTTTTCACGCGCGGATGGGTTCTATTGATTTCTCTTTATAGCTCTCGCATACATGCACGAGTATCCAACACGGCAGCACGTATGTTTTCCTTTTCTAATGCTTCAACTTTTCTCTTTTTCCGGTCTACCCATACTAAGTGTCCCAAGCTCCAACACACACACACACACACACATGTCCACGCAGAGGTCTAAACCTAACACACAGGCACAATCTTCATCCTGACTGCACAGACACGAATTTCCGAGGCTGAAAATATCTGCATGTCCATACACACTACTCACACTGTCCTAATCCCCCACATGAGGCAAAAATGGGCAAAGAAAGTGAGAAAATGAATCCATGGAATCTTTTTTCCTCATACAATTTTGCCTCCATCATCATTTCCTTTGTATCCGTTAGTCCGGAGGGCAGTGCCTGCCCCTCGTACGTCCGTCCTTCCGTCCGTCCACTGCGCCCTCCCGACCGTATATGGATAGTCACCATGCGTATGTAAGTGACAGAAGAGTCGAATCCCTATTGTCGTCCTCGGAAAACTGCCCCTCCTTATTACTCACCCGTATATAAAGGTGTGCATATATATATATATGCATACATGTACACGCGTATTGCCTCTCATGATTAAAAGTACAGGAGGGCTAGTAGAGGATGCTCATGCCTCAACCTTCTACATCCCCTAAAGAAGAACTTTTCCCATTAATTACAAGGAGTGAAATATATACATATACATATAGGCAGGTATGAGGCATCAGGCAGCACTGGAATGCAGTTGAGATAGACTGACATTCCCCCGCTATTCTTCTTCTTCTTCGCTTCGACCTCTCAAGTTTTCCAATAATATTTGCACAATCTATCCATCCACCTTTCCCCTCAGTCTTGGTCGATACGCCCATGTCTTGCACTTCCTTCGCTCCCGATCTCTCTGAATCCACATAACTTTTTCCCTGGAAAATACTGCTCGCTCAAATTTTCCAAACCTTTGCCTCACTCTATTTTACCAATGGCTCCGCAACCGAACCTGAACTCATCTAAGGTGAAACTTTCCATTTTTTCCCCACTCTCAGGTTCTCAAGCCAAAATTTTCCTTGGCTACTTCGAGCACAAGGAATCTCCGGTCAAGATTGAGATACAATATTTATGAAGGATTTTGAGCCCAATCTTTTAGAGAGGGGTTAGTTGAGGATCCATTAAGTGGTTGGGGAGGGAACTCTGAGGGTGAGATGCGGATGTGAGTGGTGAGAAACTATTAGATCCACGTCCTGACTGAGCAGAGCGAGAATCTTGGTAGTTAATTATACCAATTACGAGGAAAATAGACGGTTGCGTCCGAGCGAGGAGTTTAGTTGGAGAAATCTGATTACTTCCATTGCTGCACAAGGAGATACCGGGGGGCCGCCTGGACATATTCCTCCGTCCTCATATCAGGATGAAGGAGCCGGCCTCGGTATTCCCATTTAATTTCCAACAGACGTAACCCCTCTATGTAGATTCTCAGACTATGTCAGTTTGTTTTCCTCCTCGATCGATATGGATTATGGCTCGCGTAAGGGAGTGTCGCCGTGCATGAGTGTGAGTGTGCATGTATCTGTGTGAGAGAGCGTCAACTGTGGATGACAATCACTTGAGCCGACGCGCGGCGGCTGGAACGATGTGGAAAACTCTTGTCTGAGAGAGAGAGAGAGAGAGAGCCCAAGCTAGTGGAGGCTCACTCTGCATTAACTTGTCTGTTTTTATGGAGCGGAACCGCGGGGCCGTTAGTGCTGCTGTTGTGTACTACTGGGAGTTAGAGCTTGTAGTAGTCGCAGTACATGTCGGGACCGTCGCACCCACGCAGGTAGCCCATCAAAACTGCCGTAATCTTTCCAATAAAAACCCCTATGGATTCCCGCGCCCAGACACACATAAACCCATGAAATAGACAGCTGCTCGGCCGGATAGCTTTACCAGTTGACTCCATCATTCCCCGCCTCTGAGGCGAGAGTGGCTGAGAGTGAGTGAAAATTATGGGGGAAACCCGGGCTCACAACACGCCTCCCTCCTACCCTCACCGAGGATTTTCCATGAAAAACCCCATCAAAGAACCAAATAATATTACTTCCCGCCCATCCCCCCCCCCTAAATCCTCTCGGCACTCTCCCTCCTCATGGTAACCCCAATCACTGATTCAAAGCAAAGCATATGAGGAGGGAAAGTAGCGAGGAGACTGACTGACTGAGAATATGCTGGCTTTTGCCCATTTTACAATTCAGAGCCAAGTCAGCGCTCTCTGTGTGTGTGTCACTCTTGTCGTTCCATCGTCATCAAATCAATGGCTTAATGTATGAGGAAATAATCCTGTCTCAAATTATCGAGCGTACTGCAAACGAATTGATTGTGTAGTGAATATATGGCTATACAGTCGAATGTTCGTGCGACCCTTAACACTGCATTTAGAATTATTATTTGTTATGTTTGTTATGTTATTTCTTGTCTGTTATTTTATTTATGTCATACTGTTAAGGTATTTGTTCTCTGTTACTTTGTTTATGTCATACTGTTAAGGTATTTGTTCTCTGTTACTTTATTTATGTCATACTGTTAAGGTATTTGTTCTCTGTTACTTTATTTATGTTATACTGTTATGTTATTTGTTTTATTATTTGTGGTCAGTACAGAAATATTATAAAAGTATTGTCAGGTACGATCAACTAAATCCTGCCTGACTACAACCGCATGTTTTTTCCAACTTCTTACAACATTTACAAATTATTGGAAAGCAAACATTTGCAAATTATCATAATTATTGGGGCAGAGGACTGTAGTCCAGTAATTATTTACGAAATGAAAATCAGACGAGCTCCAAGGTTTTTCATACGTTTATTTTATACTATATTTATTATTTATCACTTATACTTCCCCACTCTGAAGGAAACTTGAACAGGCTCTGAGCTGATGCGGTCAAGCTCTAATTACTCGCCAATACTTTTAGTAGTAACGTCACAGCTCCTCCAGCCCCGCAGATTGCTCCCTCACACCGAGCACACTATCCACGTTCTCATGCCACTATGGATGGGGGGGGGACGGGAAGTTAGCAATGTTCCGCGTTTCCTTCCCAGGGTAATTGATTGTGGTCACATATGCACGCCCTCCACCCCGCACGGTTCCGGACTGCACAAAGTTGGACGGTGGAAAATTATGAGAAGCAATTTCCAAGGGCGTCATACTATTATCACAAGAGTGAGACAAGAGCGAGTCCCGTCCTAGCTCACACACTTGCAGTGTGGATACAAAAGTGTATAGCGGTCACCAGTCCGACTAAATCTCTCCCTCCCTCCCAACTTATGTGAGTCTCTTGGGGTAAATAGAAGACACCGGCCGACATGGCTATATGGCTGTGAGAGGAGTCCGCGGCTCGCTTTGAACCGACGAAGCTCCGCGGCGGCCCGGCCCTTGGATTTGCTTTGAGTCATCATAACGATCATGATGATGGTATAATCATGACTATTTGTTGCCTTTAGCCGGATGACGGTGTATGCTTCTGGACCTCGCTCATCCCATAAGGTGTTCACACCACCGATGACCACAACTCTGGGGCGTATCCGTCAGTAATTTGGGGAAACCATTTCGGTTGATCCCAGGCCAAACAGAGAGGGCAAAGTTTATGCTGGATGTAAACATTTTGACGCCGGGAAGGTCGGTTGGATTGAGACGGATCCTCAGTTTGCAATGTGCTGCTGCTGGCACATATACACACACATGACGGACGTATATATACACACACACACACACACACACACACACACACACACACACACACAACTAACTATTAACTATCTCCCATTTCCTCGGAGCCGTTTAGCCATGTGAAGGCCCTTTGTGCGGGTGCCACCTGATATTCTAATGGGCACCTCTGAAAACATGGAGCGGCACACATAGGCTGGCTCCGTGCGGAGGAATGCCATTTATACTTGAGCTTAAAAATGAGCAGTGCGCAGATGTACCACACATTGGAGAGGGCTATACTGTAATGTCTTACCTCCTTTGGTGAGAGTATTGAGATGTAATCTTCATAGATGAGGCGAGCCTTCTCCTCGATCAGCTCAGGCTTGGACTCCTTCTTGAGATCTTCACAGGCGAGCCAGAAGAGGATATTCTCTTCGCTGTACTCACACTTGAGGAATTCACGAAAGACCTTCCGACCCGAGCTACACCGCATCAGTTTCTCAAAGGATTCGCCCCAACTACGAATCTCTTCCAGGGAAGGCCTGTGTGAACCAAATCAAAGTTGAGAAGCATTAGCTAAAAACATTAACTTGGTCAGCTAATTTGGTAGCCGCAACACGTTGAGGGGATAGGCTTCTCTTTGACCAGTACTGACTCCGCGGCGGCTCTAATTGTCTGCGGAGGAACCACTACCGGATAAGATTTTTTCAAGCCCTAGTTTTCTCGCCCATAAACTACATACTCCCCTGAGCTGCGGCACTATCTCAAATCCGTTTCATACTCGTCCGCTCGTAAAACACATCCTCTGGCCTCTCCTGATCCTGCGGATATCCCAGCAACAACATGTCATATATATATACATATATATACATACATATACATACATGCACATTCAGAGAACCTGGACCCCGGATTTTATTTCCGATGGAGTCCCACTCCAGGAATCTCCATTTAGTGGAGTGGATTCCTCGCCCTTCCCAATATTACCTTAGGATCGAATAGGTGACGGAAAATGCCGCTTCGTATCTACGGATGGTCGTAGCTATGGGAGCACTTGACATATGACCCCAACCCTTGCGTCCAACATTGCTTCCATCCACGCAGTCGGACGCGTGAATACACGTACACTTTAAACCCCCCCCCCTTTGCAGAGTCCATGTTCAACATGGCCACGTAATAGTCCCCACGGTCCGTTGGCCATTCGTCATTCCGCCTTTTAGTACTACTCGACTACATACGCTATCTCCGTTTGCATAATTCATAACTTGACAGCTCCGGTGGAGCCTTGAGCAAAACGACATTTTGATAGAAAAATCCCATTCATTTCCTCAAGCCACCACTGCTGCGGTTATTCCCATCCCCCCCCCCCCAGTAGCGTTTCCTCGCAAAATCCCGCGGACTCTGCACGAGAATATTTTTGTTGAGGCTCCTTCACCGCTCCAGGCTGGAGTAGGCATGATTATATTGCTCCATTCTGGAATTTTAAAGTCCTACTGTCACTATACAAGCCGTTCCAAAGGACCCTGAACGAGTTTGAGCCGCCTCCTTTATCCTTCAGATATCTGGGGGTCTCCCTCTTCCACAGAGGTCAACGGAAGAGGTTCCCTGTTGTACACAACAGTTTCTTGGGAAAAACCCGCCACACTGATCCCTATTACAACACATTGCATATCCCACTACTACCACAGCGCACCATGGCCGACCTACTTTGGCATGGGTAAATCCTAGTAGTCTTCCTTGCGGGAAATCAACTGGCCTTGTCAATCCTTTGTGTATTTAAACTTGTACGTATACACATGGTCGTCCACATATACATATTATATACATATATTATTATACACACCGAAGCATAATCCCTGAGCAATCATCATCATCATCATCATCATCATCATCATGGTCATGAATGAGTTCCAGAAATTCAACCATGTGGTCATGTTTGCTCACACCGAGTTCCAAGGCCAGGAGCAGTAGTAGTACATAGTCACACACTCAAATCACCCCTCCCCCTATATCAACTTTCTCATGCTAATTCTCTGGCTAGATGATGATGATGATGATGATGATGATGATGATGATGATAACTCTTATTCTTGTCAGGAAGCCAACCAGCCCAGTTCAGACGGAACACAGGGGCCTCTTTCATATTTTAGGAACGGCACTCTCCCCACTCGACAGCTATTTCCCTCCCCAGGCCTCCTTCCAATCCACAGAACCTGTCGTGAGACATATATGAGCCCTCTTAATCACCTTGAGAAAGTAACCGCCTCATTTGTAGCTCTAATTAAGTAAACTACGTGGGGAGCCGAAAGAGCTGACGGGGACTGTGAGATGAAGAAGATCAAGAGGAGCATACTTTGAGCTCCTCGCACTCGAGCACGTTTCATGGCAGGACTGTAAAACTTGTACAGAAGGGTTGTTAGACAGAGAGAGAGAGAGAGAGAGAGAGAGAGAGAGAGAGAGAGAGAGAGGAAATGATACTTACGGAGCATCAGCAGCATCACAGATGAGATCTGAATCAGGATCTTTGGGTTTCGGCTTATTCTCCTCATTATTTCCAAGAGCCAAACTGGAAGGAGCGTTAGAGAGAGAGAGAGAAAAAAAAAACAGCATGTATTTATTTATACATATACATATAATCATAATTCATCATTCACATTTGATCCCTGGCGGTGGGGATAAAAACCTCTTTTGTAACATATATCCATACATATATGCATATATGCATATGTTTATATACATATACATACATATGCATATATATGTATATATATATATATAATATATATTTATATATCATTAGTATAATACCCCGCCATGTTCCCTCCCAGTGACCCTGTTCGGTGCGGTGTATGTGCAAATCTACGGTTCTTACTACCTTCCCTCCATGCATAATCCCCCTCTCTATCCGCTCCCCAAATCCAGTAATACCATAATCTCTTCCAACGAACACTCCCCATTACATACAACTTGTTCAAACTTTCCCACTACTACTACTACTACCACCACCACCACCATTGACTCTAGGGTGCACTATATGGTCGTTTCAAGTGGGACGCATTGTCACATCAAATCCATGTGTGTATGGTACTGGTTGGTGACGGGGATTTAAAGGACCACAGTAACACTGTACACAAATATACACGCACCCACGCACACACACACACACTCACACACGGCACAGGAGTAACTTTACCTTTTGGTCCGCTCGTATCTGCGAATACTACTGCCACGACGACGGGGAACGCCGAAGCGTTGTGACATCCTTGCTCCACTATTGTGTCAATAATTATGATTCTCCTCATTATTATTATTATTATTATAGGAAAATAAAAGCCTGGGCCAGGGTCTTCCAAGAAGAGCGCGGTTATCAGTGTTTATTAGTGCGGTTTCCAACTTCCTCCCACGTTCCTTATCCGGAGGAGAGGAGGATGCCGCCACCACCATCACCACCACCGCAGGGGAACAAGAGTCAAACGGGAGCTGCTCTAATTGTAAACAATCTTTGGAGTTGTGCAAGGGGTTCAGTGGTGGAATTTTTATATAATTATAGTCCATATACTCTCATTTTATGCTATACCATTACGAAGATACATTGCGTCGAAACTGGAGTTTAACTTGAAAGTTTAAACTACTTGTCGAACCTTGCTATGGGAAGCTCGGCATGGTATGGGAATCCGTCCTGCTACAGAGCAACGTGGCAGTGACTCGGCTCTTGTTCATTTTCGATACGATTATTAGTAACTTTACGGACTTGCGCAAGTCTACAGCCCATATAGGTGTCCATTTGTGCGTATGTGCCGGCGTGCAGCTATGCATACGCTAGGGGAGCGGATTGAGTAATTTGATTGAAACTTTTTGGTTTGAGATTTACAAAAAAAGAAATTATATAAGTTGGAGGCAAGAGAGAGATCCTGATTCTGAAAACTTTAAACTCTGAGAGGGGGATTTTTAACTGGACGTGGGATTTTTGAATGAGGTTCGGAATGGGGTAGGAGATGGAAAATGGTGGATCAGTTGGCAATAAGATTATATAAGTACTCTGGCAATGAGGCAATAAGTACTCCGAGAGAGGGACTTTTTACTATATGGGAAGAGTGATTGTGGAGAGGGGGCGGGACGGAGAGATTCTTGAAGCGGGCTCTATAAATTTTTGGGTACTTACCCTGAGCAAGAGCAACAGCAGCACCAACAAAGGCAACACGCGGGTTTCTGCTGCCTCACCCCATTCACTTGGTCCTCCTGATGACCGTTTTGTGAGGAGTGAGTTGTGGACGCCTCACTACTTGGTGCCATCGTATTTCTCTGCTTCTTGTTATTCGGTGTTGACTGGCCAGAGTTGCCCCTGTGCCTCACCACACTCCCACCACCCCCCGCGGATGTTGCCTCTACATTTCTTGTTACCTTCAGACTCTTCTCACTTTCCTTTGTCATCTGCAAGTGTCAAAGAGAGAGAGAGAGAGATAGAGAGACAGAATGGATTACATCTCAAGGTCAGGGATGGATCAAATTCACCCTTGTTTCCCTTGCCCAATTCTTCAGTGAATGATTACATATATTATTATATTTTTATATTTTAGTTTCCCCCACGTGTGTGCCAGGGGAACTGAGTATTGTGTATATAGGTGGGTTCACCTGGAGGAAGTAGTAATGATTGATTACGAGATTCGGACCCATAGTTCCAGTCCCCACTTTTCAGAAATGTTGTGCGTGCGTGTGGCTTTTTTTTCTTTTTTTTTTTTGGAGCTCGGTGGACAAAGTTTGGATGGATCGTCGATCGTCTGTATGACCGCCAAAAGTAACTACCCAGAGACTTGCCCGCCGTTCTATCCTACGTTAATGTCACCTGCCGTCCTGGACGCGGACGAGTTGTGAAGTGCGCACCGTGAGCGTGGAGCCGTGTGAGACGGCATCTGGAATCTTCCTCATCCTCAAGATCCTACTTGGAAGTGGCTCCTACAATTGTTTATGAACTCTCCCTCTCTGTTTACCTTGATGGCAGCCGTGTCAACATTGGATAAGGATATCAGAGTCTGATATCCATATCCCCCACACTGAGAAACCTGACCTCTAATCCCTCCGGCTCCGTCAGTTCCGCCCAAGCCTACCCCCGTATGAAACACCCACTTACCCACTCAGTTATACGGGAGCAGCCCCATAATCCTATATTTTGAGGACTCTCCAACACCCACCCCCTCCACCCACTCTGAGTCATTGCCCACACTCATAAACAAAGGATGGTTGCATGCGTTGGGCTGAGAACGACTTCCTCAAATCCGCCAGACCCAACGTGATCATCCCGACGAACCGAAGTAGCTAAATTCAATCCTTCCTAAAGACACTGGAGTTGTGTGTCCAAAGACTCCAGCATATCATGCCTGTGGTGAATCACGAGAAAGCACGCAGTACCTCAACGTCATGGACATAATGATGGCCCTTCAAACTCCGCCGTACACCTTCACCGCCACCTCAAATCCTGGCGCAGGGTCTCGCAATTCGAACCACGGAGCAACTTGACAATCGTAGAAGCTCACTGAAGCGCCGAGTATACCTTTGATCACCTGAGAACGAGCATGGTGCTTCCCCTACATGCTCCGCCCCACATCAAATCCTACTACTCCATCCACCTAAATATCTTGCAAAATCCAACAACATGATGGCCCACGGATTGAAGTCATTGAGTAAATTCAATTTCAATTAAAAGAACATTTCTGATGCATGGAGGGGGTAGCGGGGCATTATAGGCGGATTCCTCGCACTCTCCGGCTCAGGCTGGCTGATCTGCGGAGATGGGCTCCTGAATAATCTCTATTCCCAAATGGATTCCTCTGGAGAGAGAGAGAGAGAGAGAGAGGATCTCACAGTGAATCCTCATCCGCCGGTAGGTATGTCCGTCCTCCGTATACATGGATTGGCCTATCTTCCTCCTCCATTCGTATTCACCCACCATTCGGGCGAAGAAAGAAAAAGGAATTGATGAACTGGGCAGGAGAAGGACAGTCGTAGTAAGGAGTTATATAGAACTCCGTTTTAATACCAGAGCCAGCATCTTTTAGTATGGCTGCGCGTGTGTGCATGAGTGCTAGTATGTTTGGGCTGGCGTGTGCTTGCGAATGCGTGATTGCCTTTGCGTATGTGTGCATATGGGCTTACGTGTGTGCAAGTGTGCTTGCGTGTGTGTGGGTGTATGTGTGTGTGTGTGTATGTGTATGTGTGTGTATGTGTGTGTGCGTGTGTGTGTGTGTGTGCGTGTGTGTGTGTGTGTGTGTGTGTGTGTGTGT
>WJFA01000247.1:0-38071 GCA_009870155.1 Pseudobourletiella spinata | reverse complement strand
GTGTGTGTGTGTGTGCGTGTGTGTGTGTGTGTGTGTGTGTGTGTGTAGTTGGGCGCGTCTGTGCATGTGTGTGAAAGTACAGAGCCCCAGGAATGACGGAGAAAAGGAGAGTGGAGAAAGAACTGGCGATAAAGGCGGGGGTATAGTGCCAAGCTTGGGGAAATTCGGGAGGTGAACGGAATGGGAAAAGAAAGTAATAGTAATAGGATCATGTTATATACTGGGCTGGAGGAGAATTCCACCACCACCGCCGCCGCCGCCGCCACCACCACCACCACTGCCATCACTGCCGCCCTTTCTCCATATATCCCTTCTTCAACATATTCCGGAGCCGCGTGCCCGCATACATGTACGGGAGCCCACAGAGTTTTCTATATGGGAGGGTGTGGGTGGGTGGTTGGCGTCCAGCGTACATACGTGGGAGCCCATACCACGGGTGCCTCACTCAGTCCACGTGCACATCTATACAACACAGAAGCATCTATGCATTCTTGCCCGTATGTATGCCCCTCCTTTTCCTCCTGGTGGAATGAGCACTGGGGAGAGAGAGAACGAGGGAGGAGAGGGCGAAGGAGAAGAGAGAGAGAGAGAGAGAGAGAGAGTGAAAGCGAGTGAGAGGAGGGAAGAAAATCAATAGATGGATGCGAAGAAACATACGGCTTCTGTGGTACACTCTTCATCCGTTTTCAGAAGTCGTCGTCGTCGTCGTCGTCGCTGTACCTAGGAAGGACGATGTGTGAGCAAACTTGTCCCTATGCACGTCCTCCCCGTATATGTACGTCCAGGCCCGGAGTTGATGAGGGACAGTCCCAGAAGGAGCGCTAAGTGAAATGTCTATACATATTTACATGCATATGCATGCATGTACTTCCCCACGTCAGCCTCAGCGGAGCATCCCGAACCCATAATCATAATCGTAATAATAATAATAATAGTAATAATGATGCTATAGGTGGGAGTCGGAATCTCTAAACTATATACAGGTCTAAACGTACATCTATACCAGGCATCAACTTTTAGCGGGAGAGAGGAAAGGGGGGGGGAGCAATGTAGACGGGCTGCCCTATATTCCTGAGCATGGGCCTAAAGTCATATGTGACGTGCTGTATATGGAACATGTACATGTGTGCATGGATCCATAGAGTGAGACCCACTTTCGCCGTGTGGGCTATGTGCGAGGAACTTTCGCTCTATTTTTTGTCCAACTATCAGCCTGTTAGGAAAAACCTTGGCACAGGCGTGTGGAGGGGAATAGAAGACGACGACGACGACGACGACGACGTGGCTTACGACCATCAGTGTGGGTGGATTTCCTCTATTATCCTATAGAATGACTCCGAGAGGGTATTTCCAGGCATTTCCTACCTCGTCGATACACACACACACACACACACACACACACACACACACATACACACACATACACACAAACACTCATACTGACTGCGCCGAGTTTTCTGCTCCCACTACGCTCGCACTGCAAATCTAAATACTTGGAGGGAAATTTCCATGGTACTCATGTGAGCTAGGTCACAGGGAGAAGCTGTAATATGAGCGAGCGGCCAACACAGGCCTCCACGCGGAGACATACTGATACCCAATCCCATCCCATGTGCTCCCATACACAACGGGGTCATACTTTGGAACCTCTGCTGTTCAAATATATACGAGGGACCTGGGGTGGTTATTTAACACGCATTACGATAACAAGGCTCAGCTGGATTTTCAAAGGAGTTCCCCTATGCGGTCCCAGGGAGGGGCTCGCAACGACCTGTGCGGAGCAGTATATACAGGGTATGAGCAAGGTTCAAATAAATGGTGCATTCTGGCTGGCACATATCCCATAGTCATATAATTTTGGAGCCACAATGTCCGGAGGTCTGAATATGCACGGAGCTATTAGCTCCATTAATTGATTGCCAGGGCACGCGGTATGGTAGTGACATCCGCTCCTGGAGCAATTGAATTACCTGACCTCCACTTTGGTTGAGTACGGTGGTGGGGGGACGGGAGCGGTGCGAGGAGAGGGGCACGTGTGACAACCGCCGGAGGTTTGACACCACATTATTAGCACGCCTTCAAACCTGCTGCACATGACCCGGGGCAGATGAATGTCTCAATATGACAAATGCACTCCCGTGGACCCGACTTTCATTAAGGAAGTCGGCCGTACATTTCCGACGCGGCCTCTGCATGGCTTTCAACTTTATCAGCTTGGTTGGAATCCAAAGGAGACCTCACTTACGATCCTGGGGTGAGTTGAAATGGGATTTGTCGTCATTTGAAAGCTGGAGGGCCCTGTCACGAATTCAGGGCAGAGCGGCACGTGACGTCCACCTCCTACATAGTGTGCGGTCCTTTGAGGGAATCGTTTACACTTATCCCATCCCATCTCAAATGTTGGGCGTCATCAACCAGAGTCAACCTACTCGTCACCTCTCCAAGCACGCTGGAGGTACGGTGATGGTGGTGAAGTCCTGAGGGAAGGACCGTAGAACGGACGTAACTAGATCTCAGAGACACTTCAAAGTACACAGTTCGTCTACACGCGTCTCTGTGTGTGTGTGTGTGTGTGTGTGTGTGTGTGTGTGTGTGTGTGTGTGTGTGTGTGAATAATTGGCTCTGTTGACAGACCCGGAAGATGACAGGGACGCATCATCAAGTGTTGTTTCACAAGTGATTCCACTAAAAGTCGGAGACATAACAGGAGATTGAGGGAGCAGGTGCTTCAGATGTCAAGTCCAACTACTCTCCCCACCCATAATTCCTTCCTTTAGTCAAATTTCAAAACTCGCCCCACATTCTAGAATTTACGGACGGCTTCGAACGTGGGTTAGGAAGTGGGAGGTGTACCGCGGCGTGGGTTGCCGTCATAATTGTCCCCACCGCGTGAGGATTAAAGTTCTACCGTGGTGTTAAGTTTGCTGTGGCCGTAGTAGGATTGGAAAGGACTGCCTGCTTGGCATAACTTTGGCCATTCATAGCAGTTATTCGTTCACGATTTTATGACTCAGCATTTGAATACAGCCCAGGATCCTTCCTTTAGCTCGTTGTTTGAGAGTGTAGTGCTTGATGGAGCGCGGGATGGCTTCTTAGGATAATTATCACCTTGATCCGCGTGGGCGGGAAGCAGTGCGGAAGTCGTAACGAGCTTACATTACATTCCATCCTCTACTCAGCCGCATCAGCGACCCCATTCGTGATAACGGATAGGATGTATCGCTATTTTACTATCATTCCACAGCATCAAAGGACCCCTGATACGTACGCAGCATGTTGAGGGAGTCAATGTGGGATTTGCATAAACCCAGCCATGCTTGGACCCAGTCACTTGCATCCACGCAGTCAGATTGAGTTTTGTCAATTAATATATAAATTGAAACGATTACGTCTCATCTCCTAATGCTAATACTAAGTTCAAAGCGGGAAGTGGACGTGCTGAGCCAATTAATCCCATCGTCGTGGGTGGAACAATGGGAATTATGCAGTCATTTTCTGACACATGCGGCTCTATCTTCCCACTCAATGACTTGATTAAACTGATTTGATTTCCCTCTCTCTAAATTGACTGCCTATCTGCGGCGGCGGTATCATTCACCATATGAAGATGCGTGGGAGGGGTGGACGGTTGGGCGGACATGGCTTGGCTCGATGTTGTCAAAATTGTTTGTGGCGGCTCCGTCACCGTACTTTCTGCAACGGAAAAATAACTGATAGGATGACAAATGTTCGGAGATTCCCTCACAATTGTTATTCCCATTTGGTTGCGTAAGTCCGTTTTTGACTCTGGTGGCTTGGATGCAATTAGTGAGGCCAAAAATGTATGTACATGATTACAGTTGAATACTACAGTACCTGGAGAGAAGTAAATTTGAAGTGGAATGGGTTCACCTCTGCTATGAACGAGACTATATGTATACCGAATATGCTCTGAAAAGTCGTATAATTGGAGCGGTGGTTCGATAAATTCCCCCTCTAGGTTCGCGTTAATCCTGCGGGATATATTCCCCTAAGAATAATTGCGTTTGGTAACATTTCTGAAACACCATTATCCCAGCGACGTTTTAATCCCTCGTAGTTACCAGGATGCCTTCCATTCAGCGTGTATATAATTTTGCATATATTTGTGGGAGAATGTACAACGTCAACATAGAGCAGTAGCTGAGGCAGCCAAAGCTCCGCATTAAAAACTTATTCGTCCTACTCCATTTGTAATCCTGCAAATATTGGTAACGAATGGGATAATCGATGATGATTCCCACACTCAAGCCTTTGACCTTCCACGAGGACTGGTGCAAATGCTAGGCTTGACCATAAAACGAAAGTGGAAACCAGGTCACATGAATTTCTGACTGAGGGGCGGTGGTTTGACTTGGACTAACCAGAAATCTGATGTATCCTCATATGGAAAATTTTAAAGGAGTTTGAATTTCTTGCATGCTTTCCACGCATTGGAATAAACTATAACTTTTTTGTTAATTAGAAAATCCCTCCACCGTTTTCTGGGAAGCTGGAGAGCTCAAATTTCAGACTTTCATATTGGAAATGTTTGTGGACTAATTTAGTAATAAATCTCTGCAGATGTTTTTCACATATGCATGTTGGAGCAGCTCCTGCGTGTGGACAAAAATCGATCATTTGCTTTTGTAACATTGACGTGGTATTGCTCCTTCGTAAAACGCTAGTTTCCCTTTCTCGACATTCTCAAAATTCCAAAGTATTAGAAATTTTTGCTGACATTCTTTTCAATGTAAATAGAAATTTTGTGATGTTCAATTTTGAAGATTCCCAAAATCGGTTTCTGGGAAGTTTAGCATGGGATTTCCTACAAGGATTTTAATGTGCTCACGGGAAATTCGGTGTGTTTCACAATTTCCATAATTTAATGTAATTTGCTTCAAATTGTACAGGGAGGACTAAATGTCACTGTTAACACTAGCTTTTATGCAATACATAGCATTTTCCATAGAATTATTTTGTTTCACCTCAGTCATGAGCACATGTAATGGTTTTGTTGAAAACGTACCAAGGGTGGACCATTGGAAGGTTAAAAAATCCCATGTTAATGCCCATACGAAAATTCCCTTTTAGATTTCGCGAAAATCAGTTTTTAATAATTTATTTGAGGGACTAAACCGCGCCATGCGCAACCAAGTTTGGCGCTTTCCTAGGTCTCACACAGTGCTGCGTGCGATGGTACTAGTCCCGTTCAAATACAGACCTTCCACATTCCTCGTAAGAAAAATCAGCTGACCTTAGCCAACGAGAGCACTGCATGACGGAAGTATCAGATTCCAATCTATTAGTGTGTGGCAATGGGCTTCAACCAGTGAAAGAAAAACTTAAAAGATAAATGTTTCTTCCATCTTTGAAGCTTGAAAAATTATCTTCCATCTCTCATCTGTCATCTCCCAAATACGGCTGCGTTTATCTTTCATATTTGAATATTTTTACAAACTATTGATGAATTGAAAGATGCTTGGAAATTTATCTTTCATCCTTCATCTTTGAAGCTTGAAAATTTATCTTCCATCATTCATCTCTCAAGGTTCAGTACGGAGGATATCTCTATCTTTCAAAGCACTGACTTCAAGCAATCACTTCAAATCAATCCCATGCACATTAGACTTGTTTTCTAGTATTTTTAAAGCTCCCATTTCGGGAGCCATGACAGCCCAGAGTGTTCAAAATAATGGTCTGTCTAGTAGACCCTACTAAAACTTCTGGTGGCTCCAAATTGGTTGCACAAGTCAAGACAGAGTTGTAATCTGAAGAAACCTGGCATTTCCTAAAGTCCATAAAACACAATTCAACCCCCGGCTGACTCATCAACTCCGAACAGTTGCAGATTAGGACCCAATCTCACCTCCAGAGAAAGAAACAACGTTAAACATTGGGTTTCTTCGCCCTTCTGTTGAGAACTGGTTTCACAGCCACCAAGATTAAAATCCAACGGATTGGATATTAGGAGCTCCCTGAAATTTCAGATATGATTTGCAGCGGGAATACAACGACAGGTGACAACGTATGTGTGAATGCGAATGACTGCGTGTGTGCCTAATATGAATGTCTTTGTTTATGCGTAAGAGTTGCGTTGTTTAAGAAGTAATAAAACAGGCGTGCCCACGGGGATGAGGCAGGGTGACAAACCGTTCAATACCTTGTTGCTACAGTGGAATTTGTAGTCAACAATGTGGCGGAAGTAGAGCTGCCTCCTTTTGATCCATCGCAGCGGATAGCCATTATTAACATGATTCAAAATCATGTAGTATCCTGCTGCGGCTTTGTCGAATTTACCACAATTTAATTCGACAGAGAGAGAGAGATGCTAGCTCTCATTACGTAGATACTTAATTTATGGCAATAACTACAACCTTTCTACAAAGTATAAACTAATATGCATTTTCATTTGAGCGAATGAGTGTGGCTCAAATAGTTTCATTGAGTAGACTGACTTGCTGGCTCGTAGGAACGCCCTCGAATAGGATCAATGACTTATTTTGTTAGTAGGCTGCAGAGTCCCCGCATTCAGAGAGGCACACACATAAAACACGCTACCACACACGCATACATACACATACATATGGATGAGAAATGAGACAAAAGAAGTAGAGTGAAACTTTATACTTTAGGAGCTTAATGGGAGACAAAGCAAATGATTTTATTGGGTAAAAATAGGATAGAAGCCATGTAACTGTGAGTGTCTGTGCAGTCTTAGCAACCAGATGGACGATCTGAACTGGGAGGATGTTTTAATTCCAATTGAACAGGATGTGCCAGGCCAGACAAGGGGCTCGGTTGAGATTTCATCCCGGGGTGAACACTTATATACACAAGTCATTGGCCGTCCTGCGCACGGTCCTGTAATTCTGTGTTTACTCTAACAATGAATCCAGTGCGTCCCGATGAGATATTGTGGCATTGTAAAGAGATTATTCTTAAATTATATGTTGAAGAGCTAAAGACTTGAATGAGTAATTTGTTAATTGGTATTCCAATTTCACCCAAAGTTACTTGCAGACACCGCTTGTAGAAGAGCAATAGAGTATTTGTCCCATTGAGATCCTTGAGATGTTACAATGTGGAAGCTCAAAACTTGAGAGGTGGGCCATCCGAAAGTGGGGAACTTTGCTAACTTCATTTTGTGCAAGTTACTATTACCTTAATACTTTATATCAAATTGTTAACTTAATGAAAAATTAAACGCAGCACCAAAAATTGCGCCATTGTTCTGAAATTTTATGTTAAGTTTAATATATATTACTATACTATAATTAAACTTTAATTAAAATTAAACTATAATTATCTTAATTTGTCTACGCCTTTGAATTGGTCCAGACGGTTACTGCGAGTTTATTCCAAACAACCGACAGCGAGATAAGAGAGAACGTCTTTTATTACTAAGATATCTTTGTATGTGTATGCATTTGCATCCACGTGTGTCCTTCTGGTCTCCATATCCAACAGCAGTCAAAATTTGCTCAACTATATGGAATCAGCCGAACACTCCCGTACTCACTTCCTCCCCTTTGTCAGTCAGAGAATCGATGTCGTAAATTTCTGTGTGTATCTCTTCTTTCGTCAATTCTCATGATTCCTGAGATTGCACACACACACACACATACACACACACACCCACACACACACATACAAGCTCGCATAGCCACGAGAAATCATCGAGTCTTAAGTGATGAAAATGTCCTTGTCACAAAGGGAGAAATCAGGGGTGAGGAGGAACGGAATGAGTGTGGAGGGAACCTTAGCCTAACCGCTCACTCAAAATGATCATTTTGAGTAACGGTAATGAACTAGGTCTGTTGAGCCGGAAAAATTTCCGGAATTCCCCCCACACTCGGCGCTCGTTGGATAACCCATATTAACCTGTTCCTCCCACGAGGAGCCCCATCATCTCACTTCTCCCTAACAATCTTATAGCAGTTCAAAGCGTCACAATAAAATCCGCCATGTATTCTATGGTCGGTGCTGCATGCTGTATAGCCTCCTATAGCTAGTACCATATTGTCCGCTCTTTAGCTCGGGAATCTCTCCGAGAATCGGGGGAGTGAGAGGATCACGCATGGCCTCGCAGTTCCCTTGTCACGCCTCGTCGTATGCTATTGCCGTACTGCCGCCAATTCTAGATACACCAAGTGTCATTAGCGCTCATTCCGGCGCATGCGGGTACTACCGAGGGGTTGTGCGAGAGTGAACAATACCCACAGACGCAGTCACCCATCAAGTACGTACTCATTGGATGGGAAAATCGAGCGGAAATCGGACCGCAAGGGGGTAAAATAGTCAATTTCTTTTAGTTTCCTTCAACAGAGTTAAATTAAGTATTCATCATCGCATCGGAGGTTGTAATACTGGGGACCGGAAGCGTAGTCATAAACTACTCCTATACGCTATTCCATGTCTTTTCAATCACAAATCGTTGTTGTAAGTAACTATCTCAGTCAGTTGAACCACTAGTCATCTCTGCGTAGAGAGAACATGTAGCATGAAAAATTGTGAAGGGAAAATGCGGGAGGATTAAGAAAAACAGGGTGTTTCCGCCCTTCGTATTGAAGTGTGTCATGTCCCTCTTGCTATACCCCCGAATAATTCTAGCGCGCGTCCTTCAAAGTTTTTGCACCAACCACCTCCGCCGTCGTCGCAATCCAAAAAGTGACAAAGTGTGCCACTACTTGTTGCGCTCCAAGTAGTACCCGTACGTATACAGGGGATTGGGAACGGCTATGTGAGAAGACATGAGTGACACTGGCTTATTAACATGCTTTGGTTATCCTTCCTTTACCAATCAATTGCAACTTTCCTCCTTCCTCTTCCAACTCCAAAACCAAGGCATTCATCTGACTGAGAGGGCAGGCTCTACTCCCTACTCCTCTGCGTGTTAATTACGCAACTTTATGCCTAGCATATGCATGTGAGGTGTAAAGCCCGTCAAGAGCTGACCAAAGGCACAAGGATAAACCGTTAAAAATTATCCTCCCACCCTGTTGTGTCAACATATGACCCAGTGGGACAAATGAATTTAGATAGATTTTTATTATTACTGTGGCCCTAAGTGTGAGCTCCTCCAGCGTTCGTTGTAAACCAGGTTGAACGTGCGGAGGTGGAAAATACGAACGGGTCATCGTGTTAGTGAGTATCCTTACGCACATGCTCATGTGCGTTCACGTGTATGAGGGATGCAATTAAAAATATTTCAGGTTCCATTTGCGAATAAATTGGGTAAAGTAGGCAGGACGTTGGAGTGGCTTGGCTCATAGGTGGCCCGCGGAGCCTGCTGAGCTTTTCCCAAAGTGAAGCCGACAACATATGTGATGTAATTTTGACGCTTTAGCCTGGAACATAAGTCAGTCTTGTGGCTCACAGACGTGCACGGGTGGAGAATATGAGGAGAGCCTTTTGATTAAACTTCCTCTCTCCCGTATCTTCCCCACCGCTTCTTCTTCATCATCTCCTCCGACTTATACACTCTCTTAATTCATTTAGCTCATAATCTAGAATTTATAAGGTAGCGAAATATTTGTATTGTATCGATCCTGCTCCAGATTCTCCTTCCTCTCATGGATAGTATTAGACTTTTCCCCCCACCTTTGCCACTACAGACCGCGGAGCAAGGACATCTGGTCTTCGTTCGCAATGATCCTCCTACATGGTTGTGTTGTGTGTATGTGTGTCCACACGTGAGAACGTCTATTGAAGCTTTTTTAGCTCCTAGGCCTGTGAATGTGAGTGTGTTCCGGTTGTATTTTCAATGTGCTTTGTTACGTGGCTCATGTTTATTCTGGAACACATGTGTGTTCTCTCTTTTTGCGGGTATGAGTGTGGATTCATTGTAAAATTTGCCAGGGGGTGTGTGCGTGCTCATTTTTGACGAATTCGGCAGTGCGCTTAATGAGTGTGGCAATGTGTAAGCGCCTATTCGAGCATTTGTGTTGTGCATTTGTGCATTTGTGCGTGGGGAAAACGGGGCAGTGGATCCCCACAAGTGAACTCTTTCGTGTGTGCACTGCACATCTGTGTAAAAGGTTTATGTGTGAATTCCAACAAATAATTCATCAATTTCTGAAGAGTGAATAAAGTAGGTCCTACAGTGTCCCGCACGAAGGAACTATTGATTGGCAGGGACGAGAAGGAGAGGAAAGTGAAGGGAGGGTAATAGCAGCAGGTCGTCGGAACTACCCATGTCCACAACATGTCCCAATCCGTATATTGTATGCAGTCAAGTTCCGAAGGGAATCATATCATATGCAATTTTTGAAGTAAATTTTCATTCAGATTTTCACTCTCCGTCTTTAAATAATACAGGATCATTGATTCCCACTTGTTGACATTTCTCTATAGAGTCTCCCTACACATGAGCCAGTCAAGCTTCGAGGTTAGGCATGTTATTGGTTCAAATTAATTTAGTCATTGCGGACTAATAGGTACATCATCATTACCCATGTCCATCGTTCTTCTACTCAACCAGGAAGAGTTGCTCACTCCCATTCCCACACAACTCGCATAAAGTCTCCCTTCGAGTTAATCATATTCCAACTGGCTCGACGCATCCTCATCATGCTGATGGAAACCAATTAGTTTTGAAATCCCTTCAAATACATTAGATTTGTCGTTTTGATAAGATTACTTCCTTCCTACTTTCCGCTGTCACTCGTCCAAATGAGCACATTTGAACGGAATGAAATGAGCATTTTCCTCCCATTTTATCATTATCAAGTCCCGCAAAGTGTTCCAAACTGCCGGCTGAAGATGCTGCTGCAAATCCCCCTCATAGCGACTCTTTTAGTAACATGTTAATACGGTGAGGATGGTAAAGTGAAGGGTCTCGGGAGGACCTTTCCTTCTATTTTTCGGTATCACGTAACGCGTTTTTCATTACCAAATCCTCAGGCAGATTGACAGAAGGAGCCGTTATTCGGAGTTTTCACTGTATATTCAGGTAGAGGCAATCACGACGATGTGTCTCAGCATCAGCGTGTAACTTTCCTTGTTTCCTTAAAAGAGATTTTCCCTATGTTGAGAAAATTTCAGGGTTAAGCTCTCCTGGAGGGCGGTGGAACGTAAGGTGCGGAAAGGGAGAAAACTTTCGTCAAATCCGTTCATGCGTTATTCGTTTGGAAGGTAGAGAAAGAGAGAGAGAGAAGAATACCTCCAGGTGAACCACCATGACACTTGTAGAACCACTTTTATTATGCATATGCGCCCCCTCCCCCAGCAACCGGGACGGCAGGATCATCAGAGAGCATTTTCATGTGGTAAATTCGTTGGGATCTGATTGGATCTTTACGAACTTGGACCCAAGTTACGGGCTTCTAAATGAACCACTCTGAGATCCTCAGAGGGTGGCAACTTTTAGTTTTCAGCCTCGTCCGCGATAAAACTTTGGGAGCTGGTCGGGTCCATCATATCAGTTGGGAACCGCCGAGCAAGAATGCTTAATACCGCAGTTAATGGGAAAGACGAAAGAGGATATACTGGTGCTCTCGTGGGTGAGTCGAGGTGTACCAAGGGACACTGAATAACTTGTTTTAGCATATCAGATAAATTTACTACCGGAAAAAGCTTCGAGAAAGAACACTTCCGGTCGGACAAAATTTCCACTTGGATGTTTATGAAAAATGTTATGGCGGGACTTGTTTGTGTGTATTTGGATACATACCATATATGTGTGTACATCTGTGTGTGTGTGTGTTTGTTTTGTATACAGTGCGAGTGTATACGTGCTTACCATGATACGGGAGGCCAACGCATGTTACTCTTCATCTCAGTGATCCCATCGTCGGTGCGTGTCTGCTAGACAGTAGTGGTGTGTAACAGTGTGGAGTATCACAAAAATCACGTCCAGTTCCTTCCGCTGTCCTCAAACATACACGCGCTCGCAAACCCTCCTCCTCCGTTTCCACAACAAGATCCCGAGGTTCGAAGCTGACCGAGCACTTCTACACACTTGAGTTACCTACAGCTACAAATCTTCAGGTTAAACAGACACTCACAAATCCGAAGATGACTAGAGGGCTACCCGTCGAAACTCAATACACTGCACTGAATGCACCATGGAGCCCCCATTCGAAGGGGGAGATGAACCACTGTTACCGCAGTGTTCCGTTGTTCCGTTTAACAACAGGTTTTTCCAACTTGGATACACGATATTCTACCCGCTACGTTACTCTGACCCGAGGATTCATTCGTATAATTTCTATCGTTCCCTGCGCCTGCTTCCCTCCGTGTTTCTAATAGCTTTCCACCCGGAAGACACTCACAATTGCTCCGTGGAGAACGGAGAGAGGTTATATTTCGAAAGCGTCTCTGAAAACAAATAATTCTACTCAACTTTCCGACACGACGGAACCACCGAGATTTCTTCGAAAATCACTCCTGGGAAAACGCACTGCCCTCAGTTACATCGGACGGCAATCCCGCTGTGTAAAATCGAGATGACCGCATGACCTGAGCAGAATCTTCGGATAATGTAAGGGGAATGTTAGTCTGAATGTGATTCACACTTTCAAACGATCCCTTTCCCATAGCTCACGTCCGGATCAACTATTGAAGGCATCGGAGACAGAGAATATGGAAGGGTGGATTATTTTCGGGTGGATTTTAGTCGGCGCGACGACTGTTATTGCTCTCAGAGGTCAAAATTCGGGAAGAGCTCGCACTTCAATTTGACGATGTGGCTACCGCACTCACATTAACAAACACGCACACATCACACACGAACCTATGTAAAAAGATACTTTGCCTGTCCGTGGCCCCCGCGTCTATATGATTTGTGCAAATATGTGGTACAACCTTCCTTCAAATTCCCAGATGATTTTCCTCGGAAATACTGCTTGGTTTCGGGGCTGAGTGAGTCTGATGATATAATATTATTCGCTATTTAGGAATTGGAAGCTGGATCTGGGGTAAAACTCTGTGGTGGAATCCCATGATGACGTTTACAAAGAGTTGATCCTGAAGGAAGGCAGAAGATGAATACAGGGGCCGTGGGAACCAGCTGCATGACTGACACGAAACTGCTACTGGCGGGGATGTTATGGGTAATTCAGTGGTACAAGTCCACAGCGAAGACGACGAGCAGTTGGAACGGAGCATTTATAGGAGAGCTAGAGCAAGGGAGAGCGAGTTAGCTCAGGAGTATAGGCTTCAGTGTGTTTAGCGGAAAAGAAGGCAAGTAGAGCGATGGACCATAATTGGGGAAAAATCCGAATGTCGGAGCATGTGGAGTCAACATGCGCGGGCATAGGAGGAGAGTGAGCGAGAGAGAGAGGCAGGGAGAGAGAGCGAGAGGAGGTCGGTGTGGCGGCGGCGGAAGTCTGAACCTTGCACACACACACACACACACACACACATATGTATATATGTATATATATATGTATATTATATATGTATATGTATATATGCATACAAACACGCACGCTCACACACGCAAATGCTCACAGAGTCGCACTCTCTTCTTTGCCTCACTCACTAGTCTCTCCCCGAGTATGGATATGAGGACCGATTCGGGCATCTATAGCTCTCCAGCTCCTTCTCCCGATTGCTGTTTCTCACATCCCTCCGCGCGCTTGACTCCGATCCCCGACTGAGAGCAAAGTAGATCCGTCTTTGAATGGACTGCAGCGTAAGTATAAGCCAGGCGCTAGTCTTATCGTCACCATCCCTTTCTCATACATGTAATACGGTCTATTGTTATGTCCAACGAGGACTACTAACGTCGGTCCCCCTTCATATACCCGTAGAAAGAAAATGTTTTATGCTAAGCTTCTGTGGCCCGCCGCCATTCACCCCTTTCTTTCACCAATTTCAGTCGTGCAGGGAAGAAAGGACCGCTTTCATAAATTCGCTCGTGTAAATTCTCCCGCTCTTCCCCTCCTCTCAATCACCATTCTCAGCCAGTCTTCCTTTCGTGCACTAATAATCCTCACGCCTGGTCATTCTTCTGTGATCGAGGGACCAGAAACGGGTTCCCCCGCAGGCAAACTATGAGCTGGGAGACTGCAGTGAGAGTAATCCAAATGTGTCATTGTGAGAAGTCTAGTTTCAATAAACGATGTGTGAATGTCAAGTAGAAGATTATCGTCTGCGTAATATGGAGACGGGGATTACAACGATATTGAGCTTGAAAATGAAATGTAGTGATATGTACGTTTGAGGAATGAAGGGATTTTTCGTTTACAATAGCTTACTGGGGGATGGGTGCAGCGGGAAGTTTGATGATTTATACAGAGAGGATATACTATCTTATAGAATTTATTCGAGTGAAGGGAACTTGCAGCTTTCGCTCTTGGTCAAAGCTTTGGCGCCTCCTATTTCAACCATTACTATTAAGCACTTATGAAGTTTCAATAAAGTTGACCGACGTACATGTTTGCTATTTTTATTCAAAACTTTGAACTTTTTTTGCTAGGTAATTTGATTTGAGTCCATCCTTTAGGTCAGGAGGTGAAAATAGATGAGGATCCATACTGGAAAAATGTTGACGGCAATGGCTACACTAAGAGTACTTGACTTTCCAGTGGGTTGCGCGCCTTTTCCACTCCACATCTGAACGGTAGCCGTGGTAATTGAGGAGGATTGAATGGTTTCATTAGGGACTGATGCTTGATGCACGACATGGCACTACATCTCAGTGGAGGTCCGAGGAAACATGGCAGGTCACACACATCCTTGGAACGTCTGATCTTGAAAACCCTGAAGAACACAAGGAATTATATTACTTTAGTGTTCTAAATCAAGGATTAAATTCATTTAAGCTCCACCAACACACACACACACACACACAAAAGCAAGATAAGAAAAAGTGCGGAGGGGAAAATCATAAAATTCCTAAGAATTCTTTCAGGCTGGAGGATTCAATTTGAGCCGGACGACGAAAGGAATGAACGGCTCATTCCTTTCATTTTATCATCGGCATGACCAGAACTTCCCATCGTCGCATTGCCATTGCCATGAATGACGGAGACGGCCCTTTCTCCTCCGAAAATTCAAGTCCCATTCCAAAATCACAATGATCCTTTCACTCGACAATTTCGTTTCACAAGGAACTGAATCATAATAGGGGAGTGAGGCATGGGAAAGCGATATCGATGAAGGAAAAAGGCTTAGCTCTCCGTTTACACCCAGTGATCTACGCTCACAAAGGGCTGATCAGGTTTTAATAAATAAGAGCACGGGGTGAATGAGGGAGGGGAGAATGGTTCGCGGAATCAAAATTAGCAGAAATAATGTCAACACTAAATCCTGTGAAATTACCTCTCGTCCACCGGACATCGTACTGGCCACGGTTCCCCCAGCTCAAAGAACGGTACGGGTAACACTTTCTCCGACTTATCCAAGTAGTAATCACGTTGAGCTTGGCATTGCTGAAAGGATTGGCCGATCAAAGCACACGGTAAAATGTTTGAGGTCTTACAGTGAACCTATGGGATTTTGTATTCTCCTTTGGCAAACTACTTACGATGTGGAATCTGTCAATCTCTGCCATACGACATGGGTCCATACTCACAGATCGTATGTTAGGATTTTCCCGCAGGCTGAGCCAGTTGATAGCTTTTTGGGCGAGGGCAATGTCTGGAAGTGGGTTGAAACAGCTCGGTAGACGACCATAGAAGTACTTTGGCCTCTGCAATGGAATTAACACCATTTGGAGGTTGCGATTTTTTCTCAGTTAGCCACAATTAGCAAGGAAAGATTTCCAAATGGCCGGGGCGCACAGCATCGACGCCGTTATGTAACGTACAAAGCTTATCCATAAAGATTATCCCTCAAACGGCTGTAGGTGCAGAAACTTAGGTTTAACTCTGCTGGAGAGCCACAAAGTTTCAGGTAAACCAATGCAAAGGGGGAGCCACATGCACACTAAAATTCCCTTATAATTACGCACAATCCCAATTTTCTAAAACCGGCTACATTATCCATTATGTGCGCCTACAGCGTATGAGACACGGAACCGGGTGAGCAAGAATATGGCTCATGTTTGTGTGATGCATATAGAGTGAAATTCTCAGTCAGTGGTCAACCGTAGGTGGCGTTCTTTGCTGCCCAGCATTTCGCCACAAGTGCTTGGTTGTTGTTAGTGTGGTGGTACCACTAATTGCTCTTTCACAGTAATTAGCTCAGTATTTTCTATTGTGTTTGACTTCAGTTCAACTAATACAGTTGTTGACGCAAATAATTTACATCACTAATGTCGAGAAAGCCGAACTGTTTTCCGAACCGTTTCCAATCGAGACCAGGTAAATCATATCCTCTTACACGCGATGCCTACTCAGGATTACATTTCCTACTACATTTCATTCCACCTATTCTTTCAGATTAATGTCTTTCGTAATGCTATTTACTTCATGAACTCCCATTTCTCGTTAAAAGAATTCGCAGCTTCTAAAAGGAGACATATTTCATAAATGCTAAGTTATACATTTGGTTCAAATTTCTTACGGCTGTCTGGCTGAGAACTTCATTTCGGTAGGCTTGGAAGTATCGTTGTGTTTCATTCCCAAAGGTATTACCGAAAGATTTGCTGATACACGGTAGTTCTCCCATGTAACCTGAGATGAACCCGGACAATACACATTTTACAAGCTCTAATGCTACACTAAGAAACCTGGTGGATAACTCGTCTAGTTAAAGGAGAAGTGAAACAGGCAGCTTCGATTATGAGAGTTACCTGGCATTATCGCTGGAGGAGTGAAGTCTGCTTTGTAGGTGGGTATGACGTGACCTTGCCGGAAGGCCATCACGTCTTTACCTGTTCGAAGAACTGATATTGGTGGCCTCCCTGGGGTTACGCCACTAAAATCCAAACATGGAGAGGGGTAACTCAATGCCATCTCGACAATTGGAAAATTTAATCAATAGAATTTAGATGCGCGTGATCGTTTGTGTATTTTGTAAATGGAACCGGATAATTGCTAAATATATTTTGAGATTTTAAGCTGGTTGAGTGGCTAGTGTTGTAGAACCCCAAATTTTGCATGAGCCAATATTTTAATTTTGATCACGAAAGGATTTCGTAGGTAGTATTGCGGTTTAGAAGTTTAGATTTTTGTCACGTCACTCAACCTTTAATTTCGGATCATGTACATCTTACGGCTATGGCATTGCCGTGCTTACTTGAAGAAAAATCGTAGGAAGTAGATTCTTCTACGGTAACAAAAACGACGCCATAGATGGAATGCGATATCGACGCAAAGCGAAAACGATAGGTTTACATTTTAGGAAATGCAGGAATCCTAGGCAACCTTAACTTTATTACCTTAATTTAGTATACTGGTGCGATCAGTTTTGAATCTGACCCGACCGTATGTCGTGTCCAAAACATTACTTACTGCTTCTTTCAGGCCCTACAAAATTTCCTGAGGATGTGGTACCTCTTTGTTCCGCCTACAAGTTCTAAACCAGCCCATTTTCTGCTGCATGTTTTAATGTTTCTGCTATGTACGTATTAACACCACCTCGTGAAAAAAGGGGTATAAAACTTTACTTTGCCGTGACTGTTGTGCGAAAATTAGGGATGGTACAGGGAAATGATAGTATACCGTTAATCAAAGGTATCACTATCAGGCAAAAAGGAAGGCATGAAAACTTCAGTCATCTTGACTAATAATTCTCATAATAATTTACAGAAGTGGCAGTACCGCCATTCAAACATAAACTTTCTGTGCAATTTTGTCTTATGAAATTTCGAATGTACAGCAGCAGTAGTCGCTAGCAGGATTTCCATTGTTCAAAGACGCTGGGCCGCTAATTCTTCGGAGCAATGAATGAAAATGAATTTTAGGGACCGATTTCAGCTAGCCGAATCATATTGGTTGAGAAGGCCTCTTCGTCACTTTCTGTACGTCAAAAAGTGAAATTCGTCCATGATGTTAATATAAGATCTGTTGCACTCAATATTAATGGCTAGAGACGGGCTAAGGCAGAGGTATTTCATATTTCATTAAATATTTTATTTTAGACTCATGCAGTCCGATCAAGACAAGTTACACAGGTCTCTTTGTGACTTCACGACCCGCTAGAAGTTGTGCTCTTGACGAATGACGAAGTCGAATCCGAGAGTCAACTGCAAGCACTGCTACTTAACTGATTTTCCTGTTCTCACTTCTCACATCAGCGCAGCCCACTGCAAACCACCCAATTATTTTTTGCACCCGTAATCGTTTCCTCTAGAAGCTTGCTTTCCCCTCTCTGACGTAACGCCGGGAACTTTCTCCACGATTCCGTTTATTGTGAAAAAATATGAATGATGCTTACGAAAATCAACACGAGAGGGTTAAAATGCCGCCGGTGTGCCTCTTGGGGGGTGCGAGCAGCATGGAATACAGACTTTCCCCGGGCGGAACTCGTACGTGTGTTTGTTCTTAGAAAACATCAGCACATGTGTGAATTTATAGAGCTCCTTGAGTGAAGATCATCTGGCGGTTAAACAATAAATAGTCACAATGCATTCACGCGGCAGTTTTCAATTCACTGACCACTGTACTGATTGATACTGCAGGATGAAGGGATGGGAGGAAACTGGAAACGAAAGACGAGTCAGGCGAAGCTTGTTTGTAGTGTGGTTATTTGATTTGATGTAAAGAGTACATTTGTTTTGAGTATACACGTAGTGATTTTTCATAATGTTTGTCGCTAGAAGCATAAAGACAGATCATAAAGACTTAATTCATGATGTCGCTTATGACTTCTATGGGACTCGAATGGCCACTTGTTCAAGTGACCAAACTGTGAGGATTTGGGAGGTAGAAACTTCTACTGGAAATTGGCACTGCACGGCGTCTTGGAAAGCTCACAGTGGCTCAGTTTGGAAAGTAACCTGGGCAAACCCTGAATTCGGCCAGGTGATTGCTACGTGTTCCTTTGATCGGACTGCTGCTGTGTGGGAAGAAGTCGGTATGCCTCGTACTGAAACTCGTGTTCTGCGTGTTTTGATAGACCAAGTTAAGTTATTGATATATTTTATATTTGTTCTAGTTGGCGAAGGCGGTGGTGGCGACAGAGGATCTGCCACACACTGGGTGAAAAGAACAACGCTGGTGGATTCCCGAACGAGCGTTACAGATGTTAAGTTTGCACCAAAGTACCTTGGGCTGATTCTAGCCACCTGTTCTGCCGATGGATTTGTTCGTATTTATGAAGCTCCCGATGTAATGAACCTCACACAGTGGTCTCTACAGCACGAAATACCGGTGAAGCTATCATGTTCGTGCATCGCATGGAATCCTACTTATCCTCGTCACTATGCTCCAATGATTGCTGTGGGCAGTGATGATACATCGCCAGATACTGCGAAGGTCATGATCTACGAGCTAAATGAGAATCTTCGGCGATGGACGAAAGTTGACACCCAATTGGAGGTCACTGAACCCGTGAATGATTTAGCATTTGCTCCAAATTTGGGAAGATCGCACCACATGCTTGGATTTGCATCAAAAGATTTGAAAATAGTCGCTTTGGAACCTCAAAAGTAAGTTTGCCGGCCCCGTTATTACGGAGCTAGATTCCTGGAACATTGAGAGTAACATGACATTGAATTTAATGTAATAGGGATCAGGACGACAATATTAATGCCTCAACAAAGTTAAATGCCCGAACGGTTGCCATGTGCACTGATCATAATTCTACAGTGTGGCGTGTGGCATGGAATGTGACTGGAACAATACTCGCGTCCTCCGGAGATGATGGTTGTGTCCGATTATGGAAAGGTATGTTTTTTCGAACAATCAGCCGGGAGAGGTTCATTTCAATAATATGCTCGGATTCATCAATTAAAGCTTTGTTCCGGACGCCTGTTAATCAATGGCTTCCATACAGGTAACTATCTTGGAAATTGGAAGTGCATTTCCACCATGAGAGGGGATGGAACTCATGTCGTCATAGAAGCAGCATCCGCCTCGATGGGACCTGGCTCTGCCAATCCTCAGTCGTTGACAACTTCGAGATATTCAAAGCTTGCCGCTGCTGCTACGAGTACGAAAGACGTAGTATGGCACTGATACAGCTCCTTAACGTTACTGGGTGGAAAGTTGTCCAGGTGGAGGTTATCAGTTTTCAATGTTACTGATCTACAGTTTTGGTCAGACTTCTTTTCGATGGCAAAATTTTGTTTCAGTCTAGTGAGCCGACGTAAGCATGCATGGTGTGAATTTTTTATAATATCTGTATAGGATTTTGTATCTGCATGCTAAGAATGCGGACTAACTTTGTTCTTTGTAGCAGTAAGTGGCCGTGGCCGAAATCCTGTCGGTTTAACGGGATAAGCTAATATTTCAGCCCATAATGTAGTATTGAATTTAAATGTAGCTTTATTTTTCATTTATTTAAAAGATCAAAGGCACCACGGAGATGACAACTTAATCGATCGGTTGCATTTCCTTTACCTTCAAGTTTTTCGCCATACTTTTCTGTGAAATTTTGTAGAAAATTCAAACAGTTATTAAATTATGAAAACAAATACATTCTTGTTTCAAGAGGTAATCTCAAGTGACTTCAACTTACAGAGGCATTGATTTGGTTGATATGGTATCGTATTCCTCCAGCCGCATCCACCTTAGCCATGTGTTGAAGCTCAGGTTCTCCTGCTACTAGAATTGGCTGGGATGGTTTCACCTTGAAATTTTATAAAAAGACCACCTGGAAATGCTATCATTCAGTTCCACTGAAACACACAATTTATGCCACTACCGGAGGAGAACTTTTCATCTGTCCTATCAGATCACTGAGACGTTCTTGGAATCCTTCGGCAAAGCATGCGGGATCCAGGACTACAAAACATTGCCCCAGATTTGCCGGAGTTTCTGTTGACATCCATTTCCGTATATTTGGTCCATAGTTAGCTCCTGCTCTCGTGACAAACGAAATCAAACTCATTATAAGGATTTTTCTGCGTTGTTTTCCAAATTCGTCTACTGAAATCTTCACCTGCTAAGACTCCACAAAATAGTTCAACCATGAAGCCCAACCCATATCCCTTGTACCCACTGTTCAGTTCAGTTCCGCCAAGCGGAAGCAAACATCCTGCATCCATTGCCGCCGATGCATCCTCAGTTACAATACCATCCTTGTCTTGAGCCCAACCTTTTGGAATTGGGTCACCTTTTCTCTTTTGTACCTCTATCTATGTTGTGCAACAAAATATTATGTGCGAAATCCCAAATTCAAATAAAAACACCGTAATTCCGAAGTTGAAATTACTTTCCCCACGGCTACAGCTGTAGTCGCCATGTCCAGCACAAATTGGTCTTTCCCCAGCCCAGCGGCTGCAACTGTTATTGGATTTGTTCCTAATCTTGGAACTTTTCCTCTTGTTGGAACCATGAATGGACTAGTATTTGTAAATGACATGCCCTAAAAAGACAAGTTTCCCTAAAAATGTGGACTTACTATTTACTATAAGGCATATTTTAACTACATACAATTAGTTTGGCTTCCATAGCTTGTAAACTGTAGTACCCGGCGATGCCGTAGTGGTTAGAATCTGTTGGACAATAAAAATTCCCTTATACACAAATCCCAACAACACCTATCGCTTTTGCGGGAGTAAGTGTACTGAAGAAAAATTACTATTCGCAACAACCCAGCCAACTCCAACGTCCTTTGCCTTCTTAATAGCCAGCTCGGTACAAAAATTCCCAATCACTGCTCCCAGACCATTGTTTCCGTTTACAAGTCCAGTTGCAGCCGTTTCTTTCACAATGGAGGGGATAGCAGCACTATCACAAACTTTGCTGGAGACGTCTTTCACGTATAGATCTGTTGGATTAACCCAAGCGCATTAACCAATGAAAACTTCTGCAGCACTTAATTTCATTTTTGTACATCTTCCTAGAATTAAAATATGAAAAAAGTGCTTCCTACCTAATCGGTTGAGACCATGGCTGAAGTGACCGCGGTAGTCAGCAGCAATAAGATTGTCGGCTAAGACGTCCGCATGATTGCTAGGTGTCCCGACAGACAGCATGCATTCCCGGATAAATCGCTTGGCCTCCGAAGGAGGTATGAGGGTTCCCCTTTCTTGCGCTGAGGATGAGGAACTCATCCATTTTCGCCGTAAAACATCAGACCGGCGACAGCAAGAACGGCTCGAAATAAGTAACCTGAGGGTCATTGGAAGTTGAATGGTAAATACTGACCCCACAATATTAACTTTTCAAAGTGTGAAACTAACTTATTATCACTAGAGAAATGTTCAATTTGAGACAAAATCTGCGTACTGCGTCGAACACGCACTACAACTGGATTATCTTTTTGTATGCACTCCGCCTTATTTTTTGCACGAGCTGAAAGCAACGTGAAGGCCCTAAATTTTCTTTAAAGGACACTTTCTACAGCAACTTGATATTCTCACCTAACTCTCAGTAGAGACAGGGTGGCCGCGAAATTTCCACATGCTGTTGGTGAAGGCCGTTCGAAGTTAACAGAGGTATCATCCCTAACTGAGAGGCAAGAACTGGTTGTGCTGGAACTGGAATCATCGCATATCGCATTCACATATCTACATACTGGCTGGTTTGCCCACACCTTGCATGGGTTGTACACCAAAATTAGATTTCCTCGGGGAATACACTAAGTACATAATAGACAAATAGATTACAAAAAAATTGCTAGAATTCCCGGACGCATACATCTGCCGCCCTTGTGCACTTTCACCCCGCAACTTGCGATCCGCAAACAAATATTTAAGGTCAAATATAATTTTCACCCAATTTTCTTGTAGATTTTTTTCCACGTAGAAAGTCTTAGGGATGCTTTTAGTAATGCTAAAGGCGTATGGGGGCTTACAGTGTACACAAGAACTGCACCAAATTGTGTGCAAAATTTTGATTCCACGCAGAAGTTTCAAGGATCCAGGCAATTCTGTTAAAGGCGTAGCTGAGCTAACAATGAGAAAAAAATCGCACCCAATTTTGTGTGAAATTGTGAGATTATGGTCTAGACGCCTTTGGTGTAGTGCTAAAAGTGTAGGCGGCTTTGCCCCAATGCTTTATGTCTAGGCGCCTTTACGGCAATGCGTAAGGTGTAGGCTCCGTTGATACAATATGTGTCACAACAATTTTGTAATTACGTAGAGATAGCCTGAGAGTACATCGCGGTCGTGGGTCTGACTCTGGCTGCAGAAGCAGGAGCATTGGTGATGGATAGACAAGGACTGATTAGAAAAGAGTAGGGACTTGCACGTTAAGATGTCCTGCGAAAGGCACAGGAAGTTTTTCACTAAATTCCCGATCTGCTACTTGGTTTCAAACATTCAGTCAGTAGTAGATAAATACAGATATGATATGAGTAGGGTTGCGGTACGGTTGGCATCCCACGAAAGGAACACTTCCAAAATAACCCTTTCACACACGCATTGTAGTATTCCGATTTGGGAATAGTCCTTCTAAAGTTCACTTGTAAATTTAATAAGCTTCTGCATAAATAGTAGTTCTCATTTCTTCTTTCTTGCTCAATGTCTAGAAGTATAGTGAATTTATAAATTCCTGTTGTCTCTTCTCATTGTAATTTATCAAGGATGGGGAAATTATCGGCCCAAGTAATCTGATTACAGATTAGATTCTGAATTTTTAAAAAAATCAATAGCAGGGTCAGTCTAGTGTCCACAACGGATCGACTCGGGATTTATAGCACATGTGACCCTCCCCTAGCATTGTTAACCCTACGGCATTTCGCCCAACTAACGTCATACTTTCGGAAAACATCAACTTTGAAATTTCACCAAAACTGATTCCGTGAGAATTAACATGGGATTTCCCATTAGGATGTTCATGTGCCCAATGGCATTTTCCAATTTTTTTTATCTGGGTTATAAAAATTATAAATTTTGAAAAATACTAATGGGGGGACCCTTTGTGAGTCTATCCGGACACTACAGACTGACCCTCCTATTCAGTGCAGATCTCAGATTATAGGTTACAGATTATTAGAATTTTTAGATTACAGTTTTCTAGATTTTCTCCAGATTACAGTTTTTTAGATTTTCCCTAGATTACAGATGACTAGATTAGTCTGGATTACAGATTACTAGATTTTTTCCAGATTACAGGTTACTAGATTTCTCTGGATTGCAGGTTACTAGATTTCTTTGGATTACAGTTTTAGTTTACTTGAAATTCGTTAGATTACAGATTATAAATTACTTGTAAAAAATCCTTTCTGCCTTAATTGAGACTCTGCAGGTACACTGAAAAAACTATGAATATTTCCGGGAATTTTAATACCTGCAATATAGCTGATCCTGAACTTCATTTTTAATAGCAAACAAAAAAATGCTATCTATTTCTGTGAATTCTATTTCGAATTTTAGAATTGTAAGACCTAATTTACATATTACAGTTGAAGCGGTTAAAAAATACCAGATTTCGGATATTATAGGTATTTATCTTTAATTAACTGCACATGTGTAGTCGATTAAACGGTTCGCCGAACTATTCCTTCTGAACACAATATTCAATCTTGAAACACCGAATCGTTGGGTAAAGTAAAATGGGATATTCCATATCTATTTCATTTCAGTGCACTACCTTTTATGGTTTTGAAAAATTTTGCTTTGCAGTATGCTGTACCAAAGTCTCAACGCAAATAGTCAACAGACAGGTTCCAGTTCCAACATCATAGACACTGTTTCCTATTTTTGCCTCAATTTTTATTCAGTTTTACCTCCACCTCAAACCCTTATCACCAATCATGTTTGAAGTCTATTTCTACCCCCTGTGCAAAAACACGAACGCAATGGAGAGTTAACAAAAAACCTATAAATATCAGGCGTTTCCAAAATCACCATTTTGGAGTGCCTTGGGAAATTTTAATTTTCTATGTCAAAAATCGAACCTTTATTTCTAAATCCTGAGGATCATACCAATTGGACACAAGGCCTGTGTATATGACTGTGTGATGTTTAGCATCATAGGCCGTTCTACGCCGAAGTACCGGACCCTTAAATGTGGAAATAGGGGGTTGGAACTGATTTCAACTTTTGGCCCTCTGAAAGCTACGGAGATAAATTTACTGCGGGTTTTTGTGTTAGGAATAGAATTTCATCAGCTTTCAACTTTTACAAAAATTCAGCATAGTTGAAAGCTACTTATTGCCCATGTTATAATGGGTTATTTCATATGATAACGACATGGTTTGTGCATCATGTTGACGGATTTACAAACTATCATGGAGTAATTGAGATTCCACAATGTAGTTCCGGTGACCGTGCATTCTGGCGGGAAATATGAATTTTTTTAGGTTGTGACAGGAAAAAACGCATAACTCACGAACGCCTCAACCAATTTGAGTCAAATTTGTTTTAAAAGATGCAGAATGAAATTCTCTGTGGTCTTTTTCAGGGTTTCGTAAAGCATGTCATGATTTTCTCAATATTTCAAACCAAAGTTTGGAAAATTCCTAATTCAAGTCCAAATTAATTCAGAATTTCCAAATTGTTTAACTTCCTTTCAAAATTTTGACAGAAGTATGTCAGTTATGCCAAAAACATTGATGAAGGTCCTAGAGAATTTAATTCTGTATCTTTTGAAGCCGACATGACTCGAATCGGTCCACGGGTGAGTTAACCACTATTCGCCGCGGAACTATAAATGGGAAGTACGAGCGCTTCCATAGTCCCTCAGGGAAAAGTTCATAACTCACTGACCCGTGGACCGATTCGAGTCACGACGTGAAGTCCTTCTTGATGAAAGTCCTTCTCGAGCTGAAAACGGACGGGCGCAATCGGGTAAAACAAGAACCTGGATGCTAAAATATCGCTAATGACGGAGAACATAGTCAAAATGTCTCAGGCCGTTCAGCAGAACACGGAACGTTGCAAAAATTTGGAAGGGCACACTGAATACCTGGATGACACTGTTCGTAGGCAAGCCATACGATTAATCCACATGTCGAATGATCAACTTCAAGAGCGGAAAATCGCAAGAATTTTCAACCATCTTTATGGGTGCAGAAGTCGCCATGGAGCCCGCATCGGATGAAATCCAGAAGAATGCTTTGAAATTATTAGTATCCTGGGTGTAACAGAATTCCAACTTAAGCACTGCATTTTTTGAATTGAGGACCGGGCTGAGCGATCGAAGCAGCTTTTGCTCATGCCAAAACTTTTGGGATGATTCTATCCAACCTAACGCATTCAAGGTGAACTCTTCCGCTACTAAACACCTGAGATATGGAGTAAGAAGCGATCTCTCAACACGTAACAAGTTCAACACTTCTTCTGGAACTGAAGGGGGTTTATTAACATAACATTCAGTATCTCTACTCCCACGACAGCAGTTACATTTTTTCGATTCATCACACACTTGGAATCACTTAAAAATTTGTTGAAGTGCCACATTTTCACCGATATAAAGTATTTACTAATGATTTTTTTGTTTTAGACTATCCTACTACACGGGAGCGAGGGGTTGGTCGAGTGAGTGGAGGATTACTTCTTCAGGTGAATAAGGCAGCCTTTGAGTTGTGTTAGACGGAAACCTGCGCCGCAGCTCTTACAGCAGTCGTTATTCATAAGAAGACTCAACTGAAGTTTGCCATTGTTCTACGCTACCTCTCAACTGTAAAGAATTATATTGAATCGGTTGTCCTCCTATTCCGCATTTCATCCCCCTTAGTAACCTATTATAATCACGTGAAACCCTGTTAATTGGTAACATGAATTGTAAAATTGGAAATTTGAACTCTTTTGAGGAAGCCTGTGTTCATCCATCTAATTTTTCTATCTGAAGGAACAGTAAATGTGATCAAGTAAACAACTGAGGTCACTTCTTATAGAAAATTGGAATAATGGCAGATTACCATCTGATATTCCAGCAAAGTATATCTATGTTGACTCTCATTCTATCATTGATCTTGCATAGTCATAGTCATGATTGACTCTCGTTGAATACATTTCAGATTTTTGTGTAAATAGTTACTCATTAAGTAACCATTACCCATGTGTTACAAAGCTTAACCTAAAGATTGGCACCCATAAAGATGCAATTCTAAGGCCTAAAATTGTTACTAATTATAAGCATGAACAGGCATTCCTGAAATGTTTTGCTAATTGCGAGCTCGTAAGCTTCGATGATATTCATACCCAAATTGTGAATATGTGCAAAAAACTTAATTGGTAGAGAAGAAGGTCTCATAAAAATAAGTAAAAACAATCCCTCGTTTTATAGGGAATGTTCGGTGGCGCTCGATCATCTTAAACTTGGTTACAGTCAGTTTCGGTCGATATTTAATGGGGTTGATGTAAATATAGTTAAGGCTGAACGTAGATATAGTAAAAGTTCTTCCACTGCTTGTCCTCTCGGGAAATTAGAGTGGGAAAGTTCTCTGACAAAGTAATGCCGGGAAGGGAAGTACCTGATATAATTGACGTACTTTTAGAAATCGGAAAAGCAAAGATGAAGGTCAGGGCTGCCGACGGTGATACACACTACTACAATAAAACCCAGGGTGTCTTGCAGGGGGGATTCTGAGTCCTCTATTCTATGCGTTATTCATATATGATATGGTTTACTTCGATACACGAAATCGTACCCAATATCGCTTGGCGGTAGTAATAGTGTCCAGCGCCTAATGCTAGCCAATGATAATGTGACGTTGCCCGATTCCCGTCAATCGTTAAAGCATAAAATTGACTGTTTAGGTGATTACTTTTATATGTATGATCTGGAGGTAAATTTAGCGAAAACGAATGTAATTGTATTCCGCCGCGGTAGTACTCTCTGTAAGAAAGACTGAAGATTATTACAAAGGTCAATCAATCCATTAAAATCTGTACGTATTTAGGCACGATATTTAGTTCGTCAGGATTGTTTCGTTTGCCCTGTCAGGAAATCAAAAGCAATGAACACCATAGTTGTAGCTCTTGGTGTTTGTTAGGCCTCCTGAGGTCCTCATGAGTCCCTTCAAGAGTAGGCTTTGAAGTTCAACGAAAATCGCATACCAGGGTATAAGGCGTCCAAGAAGTGGTCGACGAAATTCAACCGTGAGAGTGGATTTTCACAGCAGAAGATTACAAAGTGAGTTTATTACACTAAATCTGGAGCGAACGGTTCATTTTTACCCAAACTGACGCAAATTATTTTTTTATTTCACGTACATCAGCATACAGTAAACGCGACGGATAATCTAGAAGAAGGCTTGTGCTGCTATGTTAAAGTCGTACGTGAACTCATTAAATCTCAGAACATCCCAAATAATTATTTTTTCAAGTCTGACCAGTCAGGATTTACCAAGGAGTTGTACCCCAAACGAACAATGGATTTTAGAGGTGCTTCAACGATTATAGCAAGTTGAAAGGCAAATAATATGAAACACTCCTGAAACACACAATCCAGCCTATATTCACTCCACATGGACGGCCATTCTTTTGGGCCCAGAGTAACTGAAGAAGTTCGTGGATGGCTTCCCAATTATATCGTGTTTGTTCGAAATCTGCGAAAATGGATAGTGAGCTTGTAAGAGCGTGGTGTATTTCCGTCTTCCCTGTTTACCTTCTGTGGAATGCCTGCTACTAATGGACTAGTTTGGTTGCCATCGGAATTACGCCAACTTCACCAAGCTTCCGTCCACGTGCTTCAAAAAAATCATCACCCCAGATGCCTCTACAGACATCCAACCAGCTGACGTCGGTTATTTCTTCTATCAGAAATAAGTTTACAACAAGCTTGCATTAGAGCTTAACATTTGTGATGAGTATGACCCTGGTAATAGGAAAAACATTGTATTGCTAAAATCGGCAGTTTACCGACAGTTACTGCATGGTGAGTTCGAGTCTTTGTGGAACTTAGCATGGTACAAGGCGGGGTACATAGATGATCAGCTCGGTCCGGTGGAAAAGGTGTCCAGCAAGTGCTTTAGGCAATTAGACATTGTTAAATGCGAAGAAAGTGACTGCGATAAGTACGCTTCGGTTATAAGCGCTATATGCTTAAAACTGTTGAATGGGGTATTGTGCTTATCATTTTGTCAGCATGCATAACAATAGTCACTCGAACTTGGATGCCGAAAGTGGACCGGAAATACTTTTAAACCGACCAGACCTGCAGCTCAATGCCAACGCAACCAAAAATATTTGCGGCTTTCAGTCTGACGGCACCTTAGAAGAGCAAGTGTTGGAGCTAAACCGGAAATTCATGTATATTGAGTCCGTGGAATCCCTTTTTTTGATAAAAGTTAAAGTTTTTTGCTATGAGGTCTGTATTTTCATCAGTTGTGGCAGAGACCATCAGTAGGGTGTCCGTAAAGCATTTAAAGCATTTAAAAGCATTTGAGTCCGTAGAGGTATGGAATGTGGGTAAAATATACTCCCCATCATCGAAAACGGCGAAATATAAACTTTCATCGCCGGATAAATCATTTAAAAGCATTTAAAGGATTCTCCAAGGCCCTAAAGCATTTGTATCGCCAAAGCGCGAGGCTCACTGCACATGAGGGCAAACAAGCTTTTCTACTGAATCAGCATAGAGTTAGAGTTTGGTAGCATTGAGAACAGCCTGGTGGCGCTATTACAACGGTTTCGACTATGCAGGTGGTACCGGTCCAGCATACATTGAGTAGTAAAGCATGTGTGATGTGTGATATCGTGATATGTTAGGTAATGGATAACTGCCTGGGATTAGAAGTGTGATCCTCAGAATAGTTCTTTCTAGCTCGTAGTTTTCCCAGTCTTGAGATTTTTTAAATTACTTTCATTATGCCGAAGGTACCAGCTATTGTGGCCATGCGCTACAGAGAGTTTCCCAACTCTGGCCTAACTGATTTAGATTCATTGCAGTATTTGTAATTCATCTATAAAATTTTCAGTGAAAATCCTCAGTGATTCAGCACTTGGAATCCAAATTACACAAGGAAAATCTAAGTAAGTTTCAAAATTATAGTGATTTACATCGCAATTTAGTTAAATTTGCATTATTTTTTGGTGAAATATGCAAATTTGTATGTGAAGGTTATTAAAAAATCAGCCGAAACTGCCGGAAGTGGTTGCTCAAACCAGTAAAAAGGAAGATATGTGGATCTCTTATGGTTGATAAATTCGGGTCAGCTGGCGTGCTCCTAAGAGTATTCAGTAACGAAAAAGTCCCTGAATGGATCCAGACGTACATCAAATCTGGCTGCCCAGGCAGCAAAATTCATCGGCAGTTTGATGGGCCACCGGGTACTTTCGTTGGGGTTGGCAAACCGTTACATTACAGTGGGGAGATTCTGTTGGCCAGACGCAGCCTCTCCTGCAGCTAGATAGTGGGAGTGGAGGGGTGCGCGTGCGATTAACTTCCCTCACACCCCTTTGTAACTTGTGTGCCTCAACATATCAGCTTCCATTTCGCTCAGCATTAGTCAATTTGTGGTGTGTTCAAGGAGCTTCCATCTTCACCACGCCGGACATTTCATGTGTACTTGTTTGGGAAGAAGTAAATTTCTATTGAGTACTCTGCGGTTTTCGATATCAGTGGAAATTGATCTTTTCGTGTTAACCAACCAACTCCATAATTTAAGGTACCTTTTTTGTATGCTTTCGCCCGGTGTTTGAGTTTAGTCCTTATCTGGAAGATACACAAAAGCTTTATCCATACGAGCTGAAGTTTTCGAATCCGTGTTCTTCCAGAATGAACACAAAAAAGACGTTCGCTGTGGTTGACTTTGTTGAGGAAAAAACTGTGGAGGTTGTGCCGCTTAAATGGATTCAAAATGAAGGAAAAGAATGCGCGTATCCAGTTTTCCCACGTACGGCGCAGTTAAGGAAGGACCCAAATTCAAATCCTCAGGCGTCCTGGCCCGTGTTTAAGATTCGACAGCTTCATACTACCGGTGCTACTTTCACTCGTGAGCCAAATGAATGAAAAATTAACTTGTATATTTCAAATTTTCAGGATCTTATAAGAAAGCTGATGAGAAGGCTGAGGAATTGCAGTTCACGTCCACAGTTGAATCCTCTGATGACTCGACCGAGGAGGCGTACCGGTAACGATAGCCCCGACAGCCTTTCTCGCCTTCGCCTCCAAGAAGAAATCCAAAAGTTTTACGGACAACAGATAATTGACTCCTCAAGAATGGTTCTACCTCATCTGTGTGTCTAAAGGGAATCAATCTCACGCCAATATTCGCAGGTGTGTTTTCTAAAAAAATCAATTCGTGGCATACGGTTTAGATTTACTTTGTGGGTTATTTTCGGAGGCTAGGCATTTATGTTTTGTGTACTTTAACTAACTAAACACGTGGTATTTTGGGATAACGGGAGTTAGTTGTCCAAAAAAATTATGTAATGATATTTCTTTTCTTAATAATTTGTACGCTTTGTACTGTAGAATCAAGTTCACCACTTAATGAGACCACTGGCTCTGATTCTGAAGAAAATCACGGCAAAGACGGCAGCACTACAGACATTGATATATCGGGTTAGAATTACGATGATTGACAGTTAAAAATCCATAAAATATTTTAATTTGTGATGTGAATTTGCCTTAACGTCTGCAGCCAACGCCGGATCCGTAAGTCCTATCGGCTTTCAAAGTGATTCTACCCACCCTGTTGGCATCCAGCAACAAACAGATACTTTAAACACTCCAAGTAAGGAATCAAGGATTTATTAAATGATGTGTGTGATTGATACTTACAGGGGAACTTCCCCAGCTGTCACCAAAGCACAAGTGGGTGATTATGAGAGGTCCCATAGGAAGATTAACAATCACAAATAGCTATAGTTGCGGAAACTAGGTTTTACTAACTAAGGTCAACCTAGGACAAACCTAAGTTTCCCATTCCAGGTTTTTGACATTGTTAATCTTCTAAGCGAACCTCGTGATCGCGCACTATCACCCATTTGTGCTTTGGTGATGGTTGGCGGAGTAAAATTAAATTTTTTATTTGAAATGGGGCATTATCTGCGATGTTTGAAACTCCTTACAGAAAATCACGTCACATTGGAAACATCCCCTGGAGCATTTACTTCAAATTAAGTCCGATTTCAGGAGTTTGCCGCTTTTTAATCGTAAGTTAGTGAGTTCAATGCCCGGTTCAAACAAACTATTGCAACAGAATTTGCATGGATTTTGTCAGGTTTTCAGAAACAAGTATTCGAGGAATTCCACGAGATCAGAGGGGATCTTCAAGTTCTCAAATGCAATACACATAAGTCTGCAGAAACAACAGAGTGCCCTTTTACTGTTCCCATCAAAGGGACCGATGATCTCCGCATTGTTGAAGAGTCCCTGAGCAGCAAATCTGTGCGCCGTAGTTTTGTAAGGCTAAATATGTCTTTCGAAGAAATCGGGTAGTACAAATTCTTTACAGATTCTTTTTTAGGAAAAATGGGCAGCTGTAATTGGAGGGATTGACTATAAAAGTCACGGCCGTCGGATTCTGAAGACAGTATTTTCCCATGAATTATCTCGAAATCTAAATTTCACCGGAAGGAATGAAGGCTTTTGGAGAGATGCGTATATCGACATCCATCATTGGTATATTTTCACCCCACGCCTCAAAGATACACAATGGAAACGCATTACACTTTCTAATGAAATTATGTTTTTTAATTCTCAGGTGTTGTGAGTGATGCTCAGTCGGTGGAGAAAAATAAGGTTGAACAAGTCTGTAAGGACTGGTTCCGTTGGTCTGGGGACCACAACGGTGGACGAGAAGATCGTCGAAAGATCGCCCGCCAATAAAAAACGCCGATAAATTTAGATTTTGTCATGGATGGAAGCTCAAAACGGTCTCAGCAAAGGAAGAAAAGAAAACATGTGTCTACTCAGATTAATTTTGTTAACGGTGACTGTGAGATAATTAACTATAAGAATGCCGAGAACAGTCTTGTTACCAATAGTTGTACTCAAATTAACCCTATTGACATGGAAATTATTGTTGAATCCAGTTATAACTCCAGTATAAGTATAAGCGATTCGGATACGGTTCCAAAGTTATCTTTATGTGATGAGATTCGGCAATGGGCTTTGTCAGAAAATATTACCCATCAGGCGCTACGATCACTTTTTCCTATAATAAGGAAGCATTTACCAAATCAAAATATTCCCCTTGACCCGTGTACTCTTTTTCGTGGAGAATGTGAGAAATTTCCTATCACTAATCTTGGAAGTGGTCAATATTGTTACTTTGGGCTAGAAAATGGAATCAGAAAGAGGGCCAGTGCTGGTCTTAAATTTCCTCCACTGCCAAATCTAGACTCTTTTAAATCTTTCAGTAGACAGGAGGTTTTAACAGTTACTGTCGGAATCGACGGATTGCCATTATGTAAAAGTAGTCGTAAACAGTTTTAGCCAATACTTGCCAAACTAGACCAGTCGGTGAATTTGACTCCATTTGTGGTAGGACTGTGGTTTGGAGAAGAGAAGCATCCCGTCTGTGAATTTTTAAAACAATTTATTTGAGTTTGCAAGAGTCTGGAGCAAAATTGAATTCAAATCAATCATAAAAATTTTAATTTTCGACTTTCTTGTGTCGTTGCTGATGCTCCAGCCCGAAGCTTCCTGAAGTGTTCTGTAGGGTACAATGGATACTACGGGTGTGAGCGCTGCGAACAGCGAGAAGTTTGGCAAGATCGTATGGTTTTTCCCCACCTTGACTCCCCACTTAGAACGGATCAGTCGTTCCGTTTACAATCACAGATTGAACATCATAGAGGTTCAAGGCCATTGTTGGATCTCAACTTTGATATGGATAAACAGTTTAGTATTGACTATATGCATTTTTGCTGTCTTGGCGTCATGAGGCGCCTATTACGTACTTGGGTAAAGGGGAAGGTGCCTCATAAACTTTGCAGTCGTGATGTTAGTTTTATTTCAGCCAGTATTTTAAGGATAAAAAGTTTTGTACCCCAGGACTTTGTTAGAAAAGGCAGAAGTCTTGGAGAACTTGATAATTGGAAGGCAACAGAGTTGAGGCTTTTCGCTTTGTACACTGGTCCCTTAGCCCTTAGAACTGTACTACCACCTAACAAATATAAACATTTTCTACTATTTAGTTTAGGCTTGTATATTTTGTTGCACCCATCAAAGACTAGCAACTGGATTGACTTTGCTGCTAAAATTTTACTCGAATTTGTAGCTCAATTTCCAAACTTATATAGTGACAAATTCTTAATCTATAATACCCATACTGTTATACACCTATCTGAAGATTGTAAAACTTTAGATAGCCTAGAAAATGCAAGTGCATTTCCGTTTGAAAATTTCTTACAAACTTTAAAGAAAATGCTTCGAGGAAAACATTTGTACATGGAGCAAATGATTAATCGTATATTTGAACTTGAGACATATAGAAATGGAAACTTTTTCTGTAATTCAGCAGGAAAGCGTCCACAAATGTTTTCAGTCGGAAAAGTTGAGGATAGCTATGTATTAACAAAATCTGTTAAAATCTTCTTACTTGAAGAGCTAAAAAATGATCATTACTTGGGTCATGAGTTTTTGTCGAAAGAGCCTTGTGTAGAATATCCTGTTGACAGCCTGCTCCTAGAGATTTCTATGGTTTCCAAATTGTCACATTCGAGTACAGCGGTCCCAATTTCAGAAATACTTCGTAAATGTGTGTTTGCCGGAATCAGAGGGGAGCACCCGATATTTATGTATACCTCTTTTGCACGAAATAAAGTTAAATTAAAATGGTAATGTCTTGTTTCACTGTAAAAGTCATTCAGAAACCTATAATTTAAAAATTTATCCGCTGGATCTCCTTGACCCAACCGATAACCGTATAATTTGCTTGGGCCAACGTTTGCCCGACGGTGATGTTTGGCCCAACGTTAGCCCGACGATAATGTTTGGCCCAACGTTGGCCGGATGCTAAAATTTGGGCCGGCGGTTGGCCGACCGCCACTGCCAATCGTTGGTGAATGCACACCAGCCAACGCTGGCCCGTCAAAGTTCTGCGGCTTGGGTGCAATCGTCCCGGCGACAATAAGTTGCGCACAATTCTGACGGCAGCGGCAGACAGCGATACATCGGCTACTATTGCATTGTGCAAGTGAGTTTTGGGTTAGTTAATATTTAATTGGAAAGGTGGGTGAGCTACTAAACCGCATCGAATAGATCCACTCAGCAGAACGATATGCGAAACCTTTACGTGTTCTATGAAATAACCCATTACTTTGAATGCTAGTCAACCATAGAGCGAGTTAGTGCATGAAAATTAATTTTTAAAAACTACACTTTCATATTCCAGGAACAAAGATGTCATCCTCGTTGTGGATGAAACCGTGGACTTTAATAGACAGGTTTTGCATGTTCTAGTTTCTGCGTCTGGAATGCATATGGATTATCGCCTTGTTAGCACAAAATTTATTGATAAGTGCAATGCTACCACTGTCAGTAACGCCATAATTAATACTCTAACCATTTTGGAAGTGCCAAGAGAGAATATCATCTGCCTAAAGACGGACAATGCCGCGTACATGTACGCGGCAGGGAATGCTTTGAAAGTATTATGCCCACTGTACTATTTGCGCTAATTTCTATAAATTATAATTTTAATTTGTCAAGCATATTGGTTAATCCAAATGTATACAGATGGATCCATTCTGGTTGCTGGAGTCATATATGCCATTTGGTGAGTGAAGAAGTCAGAACAATGCTGAAGATCGCTGATTCTTATACAGTAAGTATGAAAGCGGCATTGAGAAAAGTACCAGCAAGGCGAACAGAGCTACTGGAAATTTATGCCTCCCATAATCACGGGCCCAGATTACCTCCAACGCCTGTGACCCGATGGTACACTTGGTTGGAAGCTGGTAAATTTCATTATGAGCGCCTTGAGAGTAAAGCAAAATGGATTGAAATGACTGAAAATGATAGCGCTGCTGTGGCGAAATTGAAATCACTTTCCACCAAAAGCTCTGTTGCTACCCAGCTCAGCAAAGTTGCTCACATTTTTCCCACAGTTTGGTCCGTTATCAAGACGTTGGAGGGAAATTCCTTCCCAGCCAGCGATGTATGGCTTCTTCTCAAGACTTTAGAAGGTTCATTTGAAGAAGTCTTTGGTGTCAATTCTACGAAACTTGTTTCTTATATGACGGATAAACACCGAGAATTAGATTTCTGGATTCATGTTCAGTATTTTGACCCGCAAAAAGCTGGACAATTTCAGAACGACGGATATCCTGAGCGAATTCCAGAAATGCTACTTTAAGAGTGAAATTAAGCGCGAAGAAGTGCTGAAGTATGTTGAAATCAGAAGAATTCAAAATTTTGGACCTGAGTTTTGCCCATTTAAATTTTGGAGCCAGTTTAGTCGAGAAATGCCGGCACTCGCTAAAACTGCTCTGAGGGCGCTTAATATACCGGCTTCGAATGCCGCTGTGGAAAGGTCATTCTCTTCCCTCCGGCGTATACTGACTCCACAGCGATCGCGGCTGGCCGAAGTTAACCTGGCTTCCCATTTACGAGTCGCTTTTAATCACATTCCAGTTGTGAACAAAGTCGTGCGTGCGACCCACGGAAGTGACCATTCGGTTTCAGAAAGTGAATCTTATTAGCGCAGTAGTTCCGAGGAGGATTGAATTTACCCACAGTCAGTAGTTAAATTTAGCAATATGCTTTCAATAAAACTTACTTAAAAGGTGGCACTGCACCCGTGCTAATAAATTTAAAAACATTTTAAAGCATTTGTTTTGAAGATTTAAAGCATATTTTAGGCGAGGTTTAAAGCATTTTTGCGGACACCTTAACCATAAGTGAGGAATCAGTTGCTTTTGTTTCAGAAAGTGCAAGAGCTCAGAAAGCATTGTGGATAACCACAGGCCCAAAAAACTCGAAAAAACCGAAAAAATTCCCTTCCCGTTATCTTGATTAGAAAGTACTTATCCCGTATTCTTTTTAATAAGACCGTCCTACCACATTCATAACTTAATTTATTTAATTAATTAATGTAGTAAACTACCAATTTTTCTTTTAATCTATTTTGCGCAGTTCCTTCCTATTTCAATACTACTGTATGAAAATGAAATGTTTACGCATGCGGATCTCTTTAAAAATGAAACAACAGCAGTAATTACCCATTATAATGATTAAACTGAATGGTATCAAATTACACTCAAATTCCATTGGGTTGCGTCGGAAATTTGAACATTGCATAGGACTGTAGCACTCGATGAGTGGTGATTCCCTCATTGGATGGCATAAACATGATCAAAGCATGAACAACACCAAAGGGGGGCCCGTGGAAGCAAAAATTTTCTTTTGGGAAATCCCATGTTAATTTTCCCCAAAACCTAGCTCGATGAAACTTCAAACATAAATAATTCGAAAACAAGGCCGAAGTTGGGCGAACGGCTTTAGGGTTAAGGTATGCTAGGGTAGGGTAATATGTCCTACAAATCTTGGTTCCATCCGCCACAGATGTAGCCATAGGGTAACCGTCCTGCTAAGATGCTACTATTGCAACAGTAACGTCACTAACGAGTAATGCTTTAGGTCTGTACAAGCGATATCAACCTGGGAATAGTACCATCGCATGCAACAGTGTCTGAAACATAGGAAAGTGCCAAACTTTCTTGCGCATGGCGCGGCTTCGCGCTGAAAGATAATTAAAATGTTTTTTCGAAATCCAAAGTTGGCATTTTCTTATGGGGTTTGACATGGGATTCTTCAATCTTCCAAGGGTCCCCCCTTTGCAAAATGTTGAAATTCCGTGAAAATTCTTATTCATTACAGCCATATGAAATAGGCGTGTTGAGCTCTCTGGAGCCTATATTTAGTGACTTTTAACCACAGTATCATTCAAAATTAGTAATTGAAAATTAGTTGACACCAATTACAGGATTGGAAGGTGAAGATTGAAAAATCCCATGTTAAACCCCATAAGAAAACGCCAAATTTGGATTTCGAAAAAGGGTAATTTCATAGCAATCCTGAAGGGTTTGTGCACCAAGGTGCTCAATTTTCGAATTCCTCGCAGTGTATGATCCTCCCACCTTTACATTTTGCGCTATGGTTCAGACGTCGGTCCCTTTTGGCGGGAAATACGAAGTATTTTAAGGGCCTACGGCGAAAAGCGCTCCCGAACCCGTTGGGCGAATTGAGTGAGGTTTGTTTTAAAAAATAGAGAATTAAATTCTCTA
>WJFA01000246.1:0-48897 GCA_009870155.1 Pseudobourletiella spinata | reverse complement strand
GGCCCAGACCCCGCAGGTCTCAAATAGAATCTTCCAGCTCAAATCAGGTTGAGTGGTCCCAGACCCCGCAGGTCTTTGCCTGAAGGCATAACACAAACTTTCAACCCGCAGGTCTCGACAGTGGTCCTAACGGGTGTGTGCGTAAAACTGCGTAATTTTGGTGATGACATACGCGTTAATTTGGAACAATCCAGTGAAATGACTAGACTACGAAATGAAATTGCGAATGAACTTATTGGTAATGACAGAAACTGCATTATGGAAGCAGTACAAATCTACAAATACAAATGTACTATCGAGCCTTAGTCTTTCAAATAACTAAAATGTTCATTCATCACACTCATAATCTTTAGGATTCTTCCGCATCAACCTCTTGTGTTCCCTTTCCACCTGGTCGTAGACAATATAACTGACTACAAAAGGTGGAACGACGCGCCAGAACGACTCCCGAATACGACGAAAAGTATTTGGGACTCCTTTGGTGATGGCTCCAGCAAAAGCTCGTTGCTCAAATGGTGAAATCTTGAACGTTATGATCCCTCGCACCGTAGCAAGTTCTCCAAACCCTTTCGCGAACTAAAAAACCATAGAGACATCAGTCTTGTGTATTCTCAAGGATCTAATAAGTTTGCTGCTGTAATTCCAAAGTAATAGCAATTATTCAAGTCAGTAAAAATGTAAACCGACCGTAACAATTATGCAAGGTAGGGATGCACAAAACTGATGCAAAGCTCCGTATCCCTTCATCAAATACGATACGAAGATACGGATGCGATACTCTCGTTGCGTATCGCAAATCGCAATCGCATCATCCCATTATACGATACATCGATTTCGCATCGTATCTAACAGTGAACGCGAGGCGAGATCTCGCTTCAGGTTACGCTAGAAACGGACACGGCGGGATTTGCAAACGTCAGTCTGAACAAACCCGTCTTCCGCACTGCGACCTGCGACAGTCCATAAGTGTCGTTGTCATTTTTAGGCGATTTATTTCGTACTTTATATCGTAATATTTTTGTACGTAACCCCAAAATATGTAAATAATAGACAACTAGAACCCTGTGCCTCATATGGATCCAGAGATATGCAGAATCGGTAGTTCCTAGTGCAGTACTGTACTATCACTTTCACTATTGCTGATAGTTCTATATTTCATAGTAGAAGTTCATACAAATAGAACTTTTAGAACTTGAACTATTCCCAAATAGTGCTAGTGCGCTTTCAATTCATAGACCTCTTTCCACCGGCGGGAGCACATTATTTTTAAATTTTTGCTAGTTCATAGTACTAGTTCATATAGCGGTAAAGTGCATAGTTCTAGTTCAATACATTATGAACTTGCAAGTTCATGGATTTGCACTTCCAGTAGTACAAGTGCAAGTGCTAGTGCAATCGAAATGCCCATCTCTGTATGGATCTACTGCTACCTGCAAGAAGCCATTGAGTTTGGGCGCGTTGGAAATACGTGCTTTGAAAAAATTGCACAATTACCGAAATACTATTCACATTCTCCCTTCCCCATGATGTGCTATCTCTACTATATGTAATATTAGATTTCGAGCACCCCCTCTACCACCCACATGCTAGCAATATTTACACACGATCCACCAGTGGATACCGCGAACACGGGGCCAGGGCTAGGGAGAAATTGCTGATGGGCTGGTTTGGCGATCATTTGCTTGGAATTGATAAACACAAGCTTCGCACGTGGATGTAAATGATGCGAGTTGCGAAACATACCACATCCTCACATCCAAATTCGCATCAGTATCTAAATACTCCAAAATGATGAGAACTTGAGCCTACATATCGCATTACTAACGATTCATCTTGATGCGAATGCGGGCCGGATCGAATCAGTACCGCGTCAGTTGCGGATACCGCAACGCATTTGTGCATCCCGAATGTATGGGCTCAATAACAACAAAACATACCAAAGAAGGTGAAAGCTTCATTTTACCACTGTTCCGGCCAAATTAGTTATACAACGACCAGCAAATCAGTTGAATTTCGTTGATTAAATCTTAGGACACGTCTCACGACACCAGTCTACTCTCCACGAGTTTCAATTGCTGTTCCGAGTCGCAAAAGAACAAGGAAAACGTGGGAGGCCGGTACACTTGCGAGCGAGTCGTGAATCGTGAATGTGAATGTAATGTAATCTCATAAGCTGGTGGATCACAATGATGAGTTACCCTATCCTCGTCCCACCTCTTCCTTGTTTGCAGTGCAAGTTCACTTCACAGTTCACGTTTGAATTAAAACATGTTTCAAAGCTGAAAAATCAATTGTCTTAGCTCGTGTTGTACCATGGCAACAAGTGGTAAGGCAAAGAATAAAGCAGTCAGGTAATTCTACTTTTGGATCGGGCGGAATCGGGGCAGGGGCTGAGTTTGGGTCTTGGAATCTTAGGTGTTGAGTTTGCTTTGCCAGATGGCCGGCATGAAAACAAAGGGCAAACGTTTTATGCCATGAACTATTATTTTTCGTTCATTCAAGCACAGCAAAGCCATCAATAGTAGTTGGATATGCATGCATTAAGCAGATATACTACTTTTATTTTCATTTTATTCGAGTAGATTACCGATCCACACCGTGGAACTATTAAAAAAACCGGAACGATTTGATACCCCTCTTTATTTCATGTCCCTCCGCTTCACACTGCACACAAGGGCTTTACACCGTTGCCATGAATAACCAACTTGAGCCCTGCCAAGGTGTGATCGCCGTCGCAGTCGCAAGATTGCCAACTGGTATTTCCTTGACACTTACGTGGTCGTTCACCGTGCAAATGAACGAGCTTGAGAATGAAGTCGGTATCGGTCTTTTCCTGACTAAACCTGGACCTACACCGAGACCGACTAGAGCTTGGACATTCGAGACCGACTAAAGTCAGTCTCAGGTTTTGCCTCAAAGGTTTTCGAGGTTTCCAACTAGAGTAAGACTACTTTCGAGATTTCCGAACCTTTTGATTAGATTATTAAGAAAACTAAGTTTAAACTTTAGTTTTAGTTTTCTCAATTTGAAAAATAGACGGTCTAAATTTTATATTTGATTTTTACATTGTTCCATTCCCGTCAATATATTGAATATAAGAAAATCACTATATGCATGTGATTACTTTTGTTAATGCAATTATTAATTCATCAAAATTAGTGCTACAGTTTCAAATAAATGTGGAAACAAAAATTGCGAATCTACCAATGCGGGTACTGCAATAATCTAGTAACTGCATATTTTCAAACAAACCGAAGAAATAATTCAAACATGAAGCTTAAATCCATCTTTAAATGTTGTGACGTAGCCATGAACGAAAATGAATTCGTGACATTTTCAGCAAAAAGTATTGGTGAAAACTGACAGCAAGGGCCGTGTCTATTTTACTATTTAATTAATACGAGTTTTAAATAAACACTGCACACTGCCCATGCTCTCACATGCAGTGTGGCACTTACTTTACGAATATGGTCAGTCGGGTTTTTGGGCTGGCCCGGTCGGGTTCCGGTCTTGGTCTTTGAATTTGCTAGAGAAACCCGATACAGAAATCGGGCTCGGAGTACCGAGACTGACTTTGGTCGGTCGTGGTCTCGGTTTCGAATTTTGAGACCGACTTCATTCTTTGGGATGAGCTGATTCAAAATGTCATCATAGCTTTACAATTGATACAACTGGGTAAATCAAAGTTACTTAAAAGTAGGGACTGAGCCAATATAACTAAAGGTGCCAACTTCATTTCTCCTTGTCTGGATCTTGATCTGCTTCGATGGCCTTGGCTGCAGCTCCCGAGGGAACGACAGATAATCGTGTAGCACCCTAAAATCACAAATTTTTTAAATCTCAAGCATCACTCTACTTCAAACATGCCAGGCGGTCAGAGTTTTAGCTGAACGGCAATGTTTATACTCACCTCTGCTTCTACCTCGGCTTTCAGTAGCGCAAGCTTCTCCTTTGTCTCTCGTTTAAAGAAACCACACTGAAATATGTTGTACAAGTAGTGCTAGTGGAGTTATACTGACGAATATCTAATAACATATAAAAATTGGGAAGTACCTGACAGAGTGCAAAGATGAGGCAAAACAAAATCAGAATTCCTGCAGCAGCTGATACAACTATGATCCAGGCAGGGAGATCGGTATCCTCTGGAGGCCTCAGTAAAATTCGGATAGCGCAAGCACTACGATCACCCAGAACATTGCTATCTTCATCCAGTATGTACGCATAAGCAAACCCGTTTAACATCATCGGTGTCTCCCGTGACGCTATGATAGAATCTGAGCACAAGGAAACAAAGGTCTTTGTTCACGGGACCATCTTAGAAGGAATATTTTCTCTGTTATCTCATCATATATGTTATTTCAGTCACATGAAATGGATATTAAGCTCACGTATTTTCCCCGCATTTAACACTTGCAGATCAAAATTCACGGTAAGGTTTCGTTCCATAGTCCTAGAAATGTTTCGTTCGCAGATGTAGATGCCGCAACTTTCTCGATGATCTAGGCAATTGACTGTGGCCGACGAATTCCTTACGCCCACAGCGTCAGAAAGCAACAAATTCCGCGATTTCCCAGGCCAATAGGTAGAGCCAGCTGCTTGGCACTTCCATCCCTGCAAAAAAACGGGTGTTATGTAACTAACTAAGATCCCTACGTATTTTGAAAAGATGAGGTGGCTATTCCAAGACACAGATTACCATTGGGAACTGAATCTTCAGGATTTGATCCACCGTTCCCTTAGTAGATAGCGCTGTTGGAAGGCCTACTAAAAGTTTCAATAACACTGGAGAGATCCCGCCCAACTCTATCTGCAAGTTAAGGGCAAAAAATCATTTTAGTTTTGAAAAAAATTGTTTCAATCGAACGTGCTGATGCAATGTATAAATTACCTGAACATCCGCAGAAATCGGGTTCGACGGAGCTATTGGAAGAGTTCTACTGACTTGTGAGGCGTTCACCTTTACGCTTGCGTCGATTCTCATAGACAAATTTAGACTCTGTACGATGGGGAGGAAATGTGTATCGTTTTTCAGAGACACTTGGGACGCCATCATCAGTGTGAAGGGTTTCCGACTTACTGCCACTACTTGTTCCATGTTCAATACGAATTCAGTAATCCTCTAGATAATAAATAATTTAGCTATTATCACTATCACAAAAGAGTAACTAGGGAAAGGAAAAATACATTTACAATATCAGATCACCTGTTCACCCTTCCGCAAACGGTTTCTTAAGAGCTGACATCTCGTATCAATTGAGATACTCACAGGGGTCTTCCCACAAGGCCTCGGATTATTCGATATAAACCTTGGAAGCTCAATTCTAACTGGTTTTCCATTGCTAATTTCTTCCGATCCCGCCCCTAACCATTGCCACGTAAACATTAATTCAGGATAGAATGCCGTTTGGTTCGAGTTCATCACAGCTACTCCCACTTTCAATTCTGAGTCCATCCCGAGGGTGATATCTGCACCGTTGCTAGAATTAGACACATTCAAGTGGATTTAATGCTGTTCCTGAAAAGTACATCCTAAACAAGCCTCCAATGTCACGACACTTACGAGATGGTTTCGGAACTGTTTCCACCCGTAGTCATAGTGACGCTCAAAACAGGCAGGCAAGTTGGTAACGAACCTTCACTGCCTCTTCGCTTGCATTCGACGGCAAATGGGATTCGCTCCACGGGAAACGACTTCGTCATCGAGTATGGACAGTGAGCACAGAAATTTTCAAAATCTGTGAGAGTGAAAGGCAACCAAATCAAAATTACAGAGTGAAGGCACAGGATACAAGACATCGTAAAATCGTGTGATCCACAGTCATGGTTTGTGATCGGTGCGATATCCTTCAAAGCTTACCCTCGCCATCCATGTTAACTGTCACGTCATTCACTGATTCCATTATTGTACGAACTGACAATATAGAAGCTCGCCCTGTGGTATCGTTGTACCAGACTTGTGTTTCTAAAGTTACATCTTGTTCGTTGAAGTCGTCCACATCTGCCTGTGCAATTTATGTTCCATTATACATACTGCTTTCATAAAAATTTCAGTATAATATTTCTGAACATTCATGAACCGCACCCCAACCAGAGGAACCACACGTGTTGCGTCAAATTCACTACAACTTGTCGATACTCTGAACCTTGATTGGTACACATACGAAGAGGAATCCCTCGCTATTGAGAATCGGAAGCGCGAAAACCCTCTATCCAATGTCAGCCGAGTCCAGATAGCTATACAAAATTTTATCACATAGCAACACGATTAACCCCATTTCATTTTTCGTTATATTACGAACTTACGGAGCTCAATTGCTGTCTCCAACGGTTTGTGTCCCGTCGTGTTGAGTGTTACTGTGATGCAGTACAGGATCTTGAAATCGGTTTGATTTATATCCAATGCTATCGGCAATTCATCCACAGTGCGGTGGTAATACCGCATTTGAATGGCCACATCGAGTATCGGACGAGTCCTGAATATAGCCACTCGTTCATTTAAGTAGCTTCCGACTGCGAAATCTGCCGTAGTACAATCAAATCATATTAGCCGCAGCCGTGAAACCAGGGCATTTTAAAATCAATGCAATCCTACTATTATCTTCAGAAGAACTACTCACCTGGTGTCTCATTCCCATCGATGTCCACGTTACCAAATATCCCATAGCCGAACCCCGCAGATCTGAACCCATACTTCTTCCCGGTTATTCGCCAACTCTCCAACTTCTCCTTTTCTTCCCGTCCAAAGTAGATATAAACTGCCCCAACCTCCTCTTCGTAAGGCGCTCCAACGACAAAATCTTTTCGAACAAGATTCAAGAAATATCATTCGTCCGTTCAGACTGGTCATTTGAATACATACCGTCATTAAATACATACCATTATATCCATCAAGGTCAATATCACCTAAGACTGAAATACAGGAACCGAATCTACCCCAAGGGATGTCTGAACATATTCTCTGAGCATACTTTCCATGACGAAACTCACGGCCCCACTATGCATGAGCCCAGTTTTATCAAATACCTAATACTACCTATGCATTACCATTTGTTTGCTATTATTCACCTACCTTTTCATTATCGCTATAAATGTATACACAACCATGATCACCGCCAGTCACGCCGCGGCTTTCAGTGTTGAATTGGAATGGAGACCCTACAATGAGGTCTTCTAATCCATCGTTGTTGATATCAGTTGATGCGAGACTGGCGCCAAAATAGGAACCAAGTCCTTCACCAACTAGCTCACGAAGTGGCTTCCAGATCGGAGTGTGGTACTCAAGGGTGTACACTTTTGATTTTTCCTGGGACGAGGTAAACGGTACTACCATGACACTGCCGAACAAGTTTTCGTTAGCACTGTTTCCACGGGCCGACGAAACTCCTTTTGATCGTGGTGATGAAGCAGCCAGCATCTCGTAGCGGTCGCGAAAATATGTACCCGATGTCACTGCGTAGCCTAATATAAAAAAACCATTGCCTTCAAAATCCTCCAACCACTGAGTGAATCGAGGGGTTTGAAGATTCAGACTATCGCACAGCATAAGTTTGATACGCATGGTGAGCGTACCAACCGCTTACCAAAATAACCAGCTAAATTCTGAAGGGATCCATACTCCAGCCTCTCCATGTTGAACAACTTCCATGATCTGGCATTTGGACGAATGTGCTGTATTACACCCCCTGTAATCATTATAGTGAGTAGTATAGCTACAGAATTAGAAATAGGAACAGTAGTATCCAGCAGCTCCATAACAATTAACCCAACCAGAAGTGACCACGCAGATGGATATCGATCGCTGCAGCCGAAGCAATTGAAATTACCTGACCAGCCAAACACCCCCGGAGCCCCTGTGACGATCCCATTGGCCGTAGTCACATGAACAGAGAATCCGTACTGACCATAAAACCATCGACTCATATTTTTGTACTTCCAGTATTCTGTTGGTTGATGCAACAATGGCTCACTATATTTCCATGTACGCTTTTGGTTTATATAAAATACGTGTATAAAAATGATATCTGCAACTCACGACCCTGGGAGAATTCCGTGTCAGCAAATGGAACCATGGGAGTTGATTCGTTATCCCCTTGATCACGAGACTTCCACTTTATGGCGCAGCACGCTCCATCCATTCGTTCTTCTCTACGGTCCCCGCGTTCTCTGCTCCAACTGGGGGCACAACTGATGAGATCATCCTTGAAAATAGTTATGGATGAACCCAAGAACAATTTTTTGCATAAATTTCCTTCCAGTTTTGGATCCTGGCCACACACTATGCAAATATTAATTTGAGTTGCAACGGGTTAGACGAAATAAATTAGTGGGTTAATTCGCGGATATTATTGTCATCAAAGCAATTATGATCACTTGCATTTTTTCATCTTCAATACTTTGCACTGGTTCGAATGGTGTTTCCCTCCTAGATTGCATCGCCATATCTTCCCTGTGGAATTGTTCGGGGCCAACGCTGAATCGTTAGACTTGGGTGCTCCGATAAAAACCCTTGAAATTTTCTCCCCACATTCATTTGGATGAGTGCGACTGCTTCAAATGAAAAAGCCTTTATAGTTTCATACTCCATTCAACCGTTGTGCTTACCAGCCTTGAGATCTATTATCCTTTGATCCTTCATTCCAAGCAAGGGTAACCGATAATCCGAAGTAGCCTCCTCTTGAATCGCTCGTGTTATCTTGTATTACGCTTACTCCGTTAAAATTCACCACGTTTCTTCCTCTTTGGATCCCAACCGAATGGGCCAAATGAAGCAGAGTTGCAAAACTAAATAACCAACACAACATTTTCGGCAACATTTTAACTACCTCAGTTGCCCTGGATCACTAGCCTGATTGTAGCTGAGCGCTTAAAATTTAAGTTGGAGCTATTGTATTAGTACTGATTCAAAAAATGATCTTTTTGAGTCTCTGTTGTTGATGTTGCACACTGACTCGCGTCAGTGTGCAATCACTATACTCGAGGAAGCCGCACCCTAAACAAGGACTGTATAGATTTTTGGCATTGTAATCATGAAGCGCCGAACCACTTTTACTCCGACCTTTCCGTTCCCAACTTTGACTTGAATCATTGCAAATATTTAAAGGGCCATGCTGAGAGATAAACTACCAGAGAATTCCTCCGATGAGCCTGACAAGCCACCCGAAAGGATACATCCTTTTAGTCACATGACGACCCATATAGTTATCACTTTAATGTATATGATTTCCTTCCCGTGTTCGGGGAGCCACTGCGACTGTTGCATTTGGGTATTGCGGTGTTCACCACGGGATTATATCCACCCTTTGCCTCACCACGACTCGTTGATAACTGCTGAATTACGTTATTACCACTGAAATATTTATTTCCTGGAAGATCGTACAAACGGGAATTATGTGCTTTACATATACGTATGTACTTTTCACTCAAAAGAATATTGTGGGAATCATATAAGGAAACTGCGAAGAATGATATGGGTCTTCACAACAACACAATAACACATACAACTCTAACAAAAAATACACACCCAGCCAATTCCTATGCCATGACTCTTTGCATATGAGTTTCGCCACGTTAGATGAAATTACAGCCTTATGGCCACAACGAACAGCGAAGAGTCGTAACAATTCTCTAGCCATCATTGCAATGAGGTACACAGTAACCACCACCAGATAGAGTGCTGGAGTCACATCCTGGAAAGGGCTCTTCCATGCATCTTCACCACCTACGTAAGCCAGCCTCACCTGAGAATTCTAATGGTTTTAGGATGCGGTAAACAGTTAGGAGCTCCTGGTGGCAGCAGTGGATGTTGTAACCTGGGAAGGGAGGGGTTTCTGTAAGGAAATCAAACTGTTTGTGACAAGCCATGTCCTTTAACTTTAGCATACAACACCCGCTGTCAAATTACCTCATGTGATTCAGCCCCTGTTTTCAACAATTCCATCCTGTCCTTGGTCTCACGCTTGAAAAACCCGCACTGGAAGGAGAATCCAAAATATTACAATAATTATAATTAATAATAATGATTCGAACACTCCCTTATAACGCCTCCAATCCATTTCTCAACTTAAGGGAGTTGATTGACACAAAGAGGCTTACCCGGCATAAAACAAAGACTACGAGGGCGAAGAGGAGCAACCCAGCCGTACTTGCTACGATAAAGACCCATGCCGGGAGTTCCCTTCGGACATGCGGCGTGGGGCGGGCGACGATTATCACACGAGAATAGCACGCACTGTGATCCTCCCCTATATCGCTCTCGTCATCCAGGATGTTCACATACGCAAACCCGTCCAGCACCGTTTTCTCGCCATTATTGGTTGCAGTTGAATCTGTTATTAAAGGATAGCATAAATCTCACAAATGTCCATCCCTAATGCTAAAGTTAGACACAGGTTTGGACGTTATACAAATTCACATGTGAAGTAATTTTAGCCTCATCAGCTCGAGCAGTACTTGATCACTCAAAAACATTCTGTGCTCCTTCGGATGAAACAAGTAGAACTGTTCCAGTATGAAGTAGACTCGCACGGTAGACGTCGTAAGTGGTATGCGGGTTACACGCCCAGGCGAGATTCAGCCAGGTAACTGACCCACAGGACCACTCGCCCAGATGCAACTCCTACCCTATTTTACTCGCCGAGGCCAAATTGGCTCAGAGGACCACTTACACAGGTCTAACTGACCCAAGGTTACATCCTGCCCATATCCACCTAGATTTTCAGGAAAATTATGAAAAATGTTCATGTCTGAGGTGAAACAATAATTTTATGGAAAAGTTTGTGCATTGCCTAAAATTGCGCAGGAGGACAAAACGACATTGCAAACACTAGTTTTTATGCAATACATACCATTTTCCATAAAATTATGATTTCACCTCAGACATGAACGCATGTCATGATTTTCCTGGAAAAGTACCGAGATGGGATCATTGGAGAATTAAAAATCCCATAAGAAAATTTCCATTTTGGATTTCGAGAAAAACAGTTTTGATTAACTTTTCTGAGGAACAAAACCGTGTCATGCGCAACAAAGTTTGGCGCTTTCCTAGGCTTCAGCCAGCGCTGCGCGCGATGGTCCTCGTCCCGTTCAAATATTTCGGTTACAGACCGTGCACATGAATTGCTATGCGTACAGCACAAAGTCAGATTTACCTTAGCTGGTCTCTGAGTAGGATGGGTGGATATGGGCAGGTTATAACATGGGTCTGTTGGACCTGTGTGAGTGGTCCTCCGGGCCAATGTGGCCTGGGCGAGTAATATAGGGTGTGAGTTGCATCGGGGCGAGTGGTTCTCTGGGTTAGTTACATGGGCGAATCTCACCTGGGCGACCTGTTTCTGGTCTACCTATTTCTTTTGAATCCGTCACGTTCATTAAGAAGGGCACATTCAAAATCCGATCGGTGTTCTGCGTAATGTTGGTGCTACAAAAGAAGAAAGAGCAGCTGGCAGTGTGATTCAAGCAACTGACGGTTGCGGTGATTGAGTTTTTCCGTCCTCTTGAAAGGTCTTTCAGAGTGCTTTCGGCCTTACCAGGCCAACTTCTTGTGGCATCCACGCGGTTACACTGCCAGACCTACAAATTTTTATTCTTCTTCAATTTTTTCATGTTAGTATCACCAGGCCTTGAGGAAACATGCAGTGATAGTGCTCAGTTAGGTGAAGTAGAAATGAAACATGCAGTACCTTCTTTCCGGGCGGGATGATGTCTACTACCCTTGCGGAAAGCCCATCATGAGACAGTGCTGATGGAAGTCCTACGAATAATTTGAGCAGGACTGGAGAGACACCACCAATGCGGATCTGCAGATAGAAAGCAAGTGGCATTTTAAAACTCTCTCACCAGCGACCGGCCCCAGAAAAAATTCGATTTGCTTTTCGAATTTTAAATTTACTTCAAAAATGACCCGGAGTACTTGACTGCGGAATGGAAGGGTCCATTCGGTGGGACTTGAGCTAACATTCACGCTCGCATTCACGTTGATAATGATATTAAAGTCTTGGGTCTTGTTTGGGAATCCGGAACCGTCTGGAAGGGACAGGGAGGAGGAAACTCTCAAAGCAGTATCTCTAGAAGTTGCTACACCGCCGTCCAATCGAAATGGCAACTCCAAAAGTTGCTGAAAGTTGGAGTAAAACAATATTATCTCGTCTGTTAAACAGACCTGCTAAAATCTTAAAGATGTATTCTTAAAAATTGATCCGAAGAAGTTCAAAAAGAGCAGGATTTTGGATCCAAGGTAACATTACCGTTTCGTTTTTTCGTAGACTCTTGAAATAAATACACCTCCCCCACAAGGTGTGATTACAACTTGGGAGCCGCTCTGCCATGAGCGTTGGCTGCTCCATGTTGGTAACAGTTCTCCCGTCTGTCTTTTGAACCCAACTCCAAAAGACGCACACGGTGAGGGAATAGGCCGTCTGATTAGAATTATGGATAGCCATAGATAGATGAGCCACTCGATGTTCACCCAAAAGGATTTCCAGCTTCCTGTATGCGGGAGGAAATAAACGAATTGAAATTCTGACGGGTCATAAATGGGTCTGATTGAGGAATGCGAACAGTACGAAAGGGGTCTTAGTACGTCTTGTTTTCTTGAAACAGTGTGACGTTCAATTCGGGTTGACACACTTCCAAGTCTGGGTGCTCTGTTTGGTAAATCAGAAGAGGAAGACACTCGTTGATAAACTGCACATGTGTAACTTCAAGCTTCTTCTTGGTCGTGTAGGGGTTGTTGATTAAAACTGGAAGATAAAGGAGGGCATGATTGAAATTAAAATTATTATGAGAGCACAATATATCAGTACGTCGTGAGAAATGTGGAGGGGATAATTTGTGGGTATCACAATTTGTGAAAATGCAAACAAAGAATGCCGAAGAATGAGAGGGTGGGGCTTAGGGCAGACTGCGAATAGATCCACATAGTCCGTTCCTAGTTACACGGTCCTTAAAGGCGAGTATGTACGTGAACATGATTTCATGAGTTGTATTAAGTTGATGTGACGGGTGTCCCAGGATACTGTACTCAATTTATTTTGTGAGTGAAATCAAAACGATTAAATCTAGCTCCATCTGCAAAAGTGCAAATTAAAGCGGAGTCTTGGGGATTTAACTTGGTGCAGTCAGTGAGTAGATGCAGCATCATTAGTACCAATATTAATTAATAAGTTTATACATATTTTAATTGCTGCCTAGCGCTTATATTCTAGTGTTAATCCTGACGAAACAAAAATCGAGTATATCATTCTGGGACACCTTGTACAACCTCATCCACAAGGCTAACATACAATTTGATGTTGGATCCCCGTCTCGAAAACCCTTTTTAATGTCGCGGCCATCCCCATAAGTGAATTTTGTCTGGTCTGAGCTGTCGTACGGTGGTGTGATGTACCGAGCCTCCCATTCTATTGGTATATCCGAATCATCGAAACTGTCCTGTATCCCGAAAGTTTTGACATAATTGATGCAATCATGCTTGAACTGCTATACCATATTTCTGCGACGAATCCATATTCTCACCGCACTGGAGCTTTTCACGGTGGTAAAATTCCGGCTTGAACAACTGGTTTTCTGGCTTTGGCTCACTTTGCAGGTTACATTAAACGTGAGCGATGACGCCTTTGCTGCATTGTCTTGTATGTAATAGCGATGGAGTAGATTGTCCACCTTGATTGTGAACTCTATTGCTATGGAGGGAGCATATTCGCAAGTAAGTGGGGTGATTATCGCCACGGCATGTAATATTTGTTTTAGAAAACCGAGATTAATTCCGGAGAAAATCCGGTCAAGATATCATTGAGAGATTATATTAGTTGTAGGAATTTTGTTCACACTGAGCTAACTATTTTCTGCTGTCAAAGGCTTTTAAAGGTAAATATCCGGGAAGACTGAAGGCATGTCCCAAAACAGTAGTGTTTTTGGTGTCACTTACTCAGCTCGACGTTACGTCGGCGGGGTTGTTTAGGTAGCACCTCTGTAGTGATTTCATGCGTAATTTTGAACTCTGTGTGATTCGCTTTGATTAACAAATTTTTCGGCACCGTTTCAAGGCTCCCTCCCAAGACGAGCCGCGGTCGGGTAGGGAAAATTACGACGCTTTTGTCCATATAGCTTCCAACTGCAAAATCTGAAAAGGCAAATAAATAGTGTCAAGAAAGTTCCGTGGCTATGTCAAGATTCAAGAAGGACTTACCAGGGCTCCCGTTCCCATCGATATCTGTGTTTCCAACTAAGCTTAAACCGAATCCACGGGAACGAAACCCATATTTCTTTCCACAAAGCCTCAGCTGCTCCAGCTTCATGTTGTCATCCCGACCGAATAGTATGTAGACTGATCCGATCCCCAGTGACTCGTCCGGCGCATTTCCTCCATCCTCACCGCACTTCTTCCCAGTATTCATCTCGTAGGGTGAACCCACTGCAAAATCTGAGAGGAAGAAAATAATCCTGTGTAAGAATTTCTATTTATCAGAAATAATTAATCAACGCATTGACCCCATCATTAATGTTACCATTAAACCCATCCTGATCAACATCTCCAAAGCTTGCTATGGTCGAGCCAAATCTTCCATAAGGGATCCCCGAACAGATAATTTGAGCCACAGGCCACACTTTCGGTTCCGTGCCTGAGGTTAAGTTCCACTTTATGCAAGAAAATATGGGTCACGTCAGTTTCCAGTTTCCATACTCTGGATTGAGAAGTTGACACCTCCCCCATATCGCGGTAACTATGCAGCATTAACCAAGAATCGATTCACCTTCATGCTGTAAATGAAGATACAACCGTTGTCTTCAACCCAGCCGGAGCTTGCCTCATCGTTTCCTCCGGCGACATGACGACCGTCATGAAACGGTGCACCCACAATCAGGTCATCCAGTCCATCCCCGTTGATATCCACAGACTCGAGACTAGCTCCGAAATAGGATCCGAACTGATTTCCTCCGATTACAACAAATGGTTTCCAACCCCCAGCCGTGTGGTTTACATTCCAAACATCATCTTTGCTTTTTAGCGTATCCGAGGAGACAATCATAACAGCCCCATGGAGGCAAGTGTTAAATCCCGCAGACTTGCATTCAGCATCACTGTTACCCGGTGCACGCGGTGCTGAGGCGGCTATCATTTCTTCTTTAGTAGAGAAATATTTTCCCGAAGTAACAGCATATCCTTCATATCAACGAAAGGAAGAGATCGATAATTATATGACTCGATTCCACCACAGCGAGCAGGATGACTGCGTATGGAAGGAGTTGGGAAGAACTTATACCAAGATAACCCGTGTAAAGATCCGCATACGGCGCGTCCAGTGATTCTGAGAGGAGTATCCGCCACGGGGCATTTGCCGCTAAGTTAGGGTACTCATATTCCACAACACCTCCTGTGCGAGAGAAGAATCGGATTATTCGAATCGGTATTTTTTCCTTGCGCCATCATACTCATGCAAGTGTGGTCACTTTAGACGACTATAAAGTTCAGTTTTATGCACACACAGGTATACACGTTTAGTAGGACAAGAATCACTCACCTGACCATCGATTTACCCCGGGACTTCCAATTAGAACCTTTTTGGTTTGACTCACGTGAATGGAAAAACCGAATTGGGCATAGAACCATCGGAAAGATCCTTCCTTCAAAGCACCGTGATCTAGATTTATACGAAATGCTCTAATCTTGACAATTTCAAACGCTCATTCATGGCAATAGATGCTACATCTACAGCTGGAACACGAAAAAGACCAAAGAAAACCATACATTTTACACTTTACAGGCTCACCACAATTTGCGCCAGCAAATTGCAAATTTTGGCTATGAAAGTGACATTCAGGGACATTCAGATGATATGAGGGACAGGATCTGCTAACCAAGACTGGGATACGGATCTGGTAGATATCGACACTCATGACGTCCCCGTTAGGCTATAGCGTAGTACCGTTATTGTTTCGAAACTGCTCGGAGGTAAACATGAGTAATAATAATGGTTTTTCAAGGCACGGTATCTCATTAATTTCCGAGTCACATAAATGCGGTGCGGAATCCGTGTGCAACATTATTTTAGCATAGGAAATTTAGATTTAAAGTACTGTCGCATCATATTATGCGCTATACGAGTAATACTAGTCGGGGCGATCTGGGGTCTGTCGATATTGGGTAGACCTCCAGCCAGTTCTCGCATAAGTTAATGCCTACGATCGTCAAAACGTACGCAAATCCGAAAATAAGTAATTAAAACATATGGGTGGTATATTACTTCTGATAACTTTTGGCCATTCACGACAAGTCATCTTTCAGTAAAGAATCATGTTCAAAGCCATGCAGTCAAGATCTCTCTCATTATTACCCGGAAGGCTGAAATTAGTATCACCAAAAGGTAGGAGGTAGTCCTGTTTGTTTTTCAATTCCTTCCATCTTATCGGATCGACGGGATTGTCAAAGAAATAGCAGGCTCCGTCCATCCTTTCCATCGTTTCGTTTTTCACGTCACGAATTCGGCTCCATTTTGGTGCACATGCTATAACCATCTCATTCGTGGCAGTGAGAGAAGCTCCTAGGAAAGAATTGTTGCACGTGGAATGCTGCACAAGGGATTGTTTTTTATCGCACACTGTGGGGAAGATCAAAATATTTAGCTATTAAAATAACGCTAATGATAATGATGACTAGCAGGATAAAAATTTGCCCAGTTAGTTTCCCATTTCATTTCTCATTTTGACGACTCTTAGCTTTTGTTGTTTGAGGTTGCATTTACACTTGTTGTGGACTTCTGGCTTCTGGTCACACATCTTGACATCCATCCTTTCTTTGAGTGTGCAGTAGAAGACTTGACCGCTCTGAACCTCTTGGGAATTGGGTAGTAAGTAATTGGCCAGCGGAGCTCCGACCAAAATTCTTCATAGAAAAGAAAAAAGTTATAACAAACATAGCAATAATGATGAATTCAAGCTCCCGATCATGCCTAGCAAACACAAATGCGATATGCGATTAGACAAATTTTATATATTGCACCGTGACATGGGTGCATGATAAATTAATGATCTTTATTAGGTGTGAATCTAGTTGTTATCTGTTGTAGTATCGAGATCATAAGAAGTACGACAATATCTGTTGCTCAGATATGAGCCATATTACCAGGACATTAGTCACATTTGCCGGCTCACTCTTAGCATTGTTGCAATGAGAAACATTTGAAGCAGTCTTTTTCACTATCAGTACTAAGTGGTACAAGTGCTAGATGTGAGTTCCAGGAAACATTACCCAGCTTGCTTCTTGGTAGCATTATATGGGACCAGTGCGATGGTGTAACCAAAATATTTCTTCGAAGGGTTGCTGATGACGAAGGTGAAGGTGAAATTCAGTTGGTCATCATTCCGCTCAATCTCGCTTCCCCTCGCCTCCCTCGCAAGGCATAGGAACTGACAAGCGTATAGGATGATGGAAAGGTACATTATGAATTGGGTCACTGTTAGGATGCTTAAACGAACAGTAATAGTCCACTTTAAAGAGCATTTAAAGACCTTTTTAAATGAAAAGTAACAAGGGCCCTTCGTATTTTTAGCTAGAACGGAAGGAATTATAGTTCAGCCTGCAGTACGGGAAACTTTTGTGCGCCGAAATTACATGGATAGTGGGATGGAGTGATAGAATAATGAGTGTGTCAGTATCATTCGTTGTGCCGTGGTGGTACTCGATGGTGGGCAAACAAGGAAAGCTTGAAGAATTTGTGGGTATGAGTTCCAATGTTCTTATCAAGTGCACACGAATTGATACCAGGGACCACATCTCGTCCTGACTCAATACCGAAAGCAGAACCTCCAAGAGATTTGCACATTTTCACTCCCTCTGGCAGAAGCAGACATTGAATTCGGCCGGGATGATCATTCAGGAGTCGAGGGTTGTTTCTGAAGTACGACCTCACACTAAACTCCCTAATGATCTGTCTATAAATCACATCATCAGAGGACTTAGAGGGTGATTCAAACTCTCCTATTGAACGGCATGTTATGTTCGTCATCATTAGGTAGGCCCTAAATTTCGGAAATTTCATATATGAAAACTCCAACCACATTATGTGTATGATGTTCCACCACCGCTTACGGATATGTTACATTACATATCCGACTCACAAAGCGATTGAAGAGTGCTATAGCTGTTCTCGTGGAACATGTTATGCGGTAGCGATAGCGGCAGCTTCTGATGGTTTATATTCTTACGGGGATACGTAAGGTAGTTATTTTCTCGCTACTGCTATCGTAGCGAAAAAGGGTTGCACCCGTAAGTACTGAAGTGCGGTTACCATTGTCAAAATTTTTTAAGTGACTCACGAAGTTCTTGAATTCATTCACGGTTCACGGCAAGAGTTCGTGGAACTCTTGCCTAATGTAGAAGCAACTTACTATTCGGGATGGTTATCCGGACCACATAGAGCCACATAGGGGACCACTCGCTCAGATTAAACTGGCCCACGAGATAACCCGCCCAGTCTAAACTGACCCAGGGGACTACTCACCCAGGTCCAACTTACCCGAGTGACAACTTGCCCATGTCCATCTACTCCTTCGAACACCAGCTCGCTAAGGTAAATCTGAATCTTGTGCTCTCGAGATTTATGCAAAATCTTTTACGTTGGAAAATTACGCTACACATGAAATGAAACTCATTTTTAATGCAACCATTCAAGGCTTGTTGTGAGCTTCAGCCGCTTTATTCGTATGAAAGGTAAGTGTGGTAGAATGTATGACCAAAGGCATAGCACGTGAAATTCACAAACTCTTGTATACTTCACAGAAGATACATTATGTACTGTCATTTCATTGACAATTCAATGACATTTCAATCATTTCATTAATTCGCACAAGATCTTGAAACAAAACAACTGAAGATTAAAAATGCGGCAAAAATAATGTCTGCACTGATGAAAATTCATGAAATTTCGACTTATGCTACATGGCATGCATATTTCAAAAACTGTACGACCGAAAGGTTTCTTTCAGCCACTGCCTTCGAAACTACCAATGCGTACCATGTAGTGAACCATATATTGGTTTTGCAAAACTTTATTCTCAGAATTTCGCCGAAATTTTGTTTTGAAACTTTTATTATCCTTTGTGAAATTAGTATCTTTAATTTACGAAAATATAAATTTCCATAAATATGTTTACAGCAATAATACCATTATTTACTGATTATGAGAAAATTCTTTAAAAACACTGACGATGAACCTTTGGGTGAATGAACATTTTCATGATACAACCAATGTTGAATTCTATAGAGTTCGTTTTGAAAAAATTTTGCATATTAAATTTTTGTAATTTTACCGTTATTTCGTACCTCAATCGATTATTTTCAAAATTATGATAATTGAAAGATTCGATTTTTTGTTTTGAGATTTCTCCACGGGTATCACCCTCTTTCGTGGCCAAAACCATTAGCCACTAGGAAAGCAATATTTATGAATGTAGCAATGTCCCTAAAACAACAATACTTCTTTCCCACGTTCCATTTTTCATCGTTCAAGTTCCCCACTCAAATGCCTGTTACCAAAATGGTGGCAATGCCAAATACCTTAGATACTTTTGTAAAAGAAACGAATTACCCCTCATGCAAAGAAAACATATTGGAATGGAAGCTAGCTCAGCGCTGCGTGAAGAATTTAGGGTGTGAGCAACGATAATGGACTTTAATTAATTATACAGGGTGTCCTACGGCTACATGTCACATTTGTTTTAGCTCTACAACCCAAACTCCTCAACGTAGATCAATGACTTTACCACCAATCGGAAGCTGAGACTTTGGGATTTTGTTTGGTACCATGGATGTCTGGATGTGCGCGCTGGTTCCTGAGATATGCGTTATTCAAAAAATACAGTGAATTTTAGCAAGGCACGGACTGGCATGGGCAATGGCATGGGCGGCCACACCCACCAGCGCGTTGATTTTAGCATTCAGGTAAACCCACTAACCGTGCATATGAGTCGACACAGTAGCAAAAAACCTTCCAAACGCGCTATCTGGTATGACTCTGCGCTATCGGGTTTAGGAGATACAGGCCGAAGAACCCTCCATTTAAGCTAATGCTAAAAATCGCTGTATTTTTTGAATAGCGCATATCTCAGGAACCAGCGCGCGCATCCAGGCATCCATGGTACCAAACAAAATCCCAAAGTCTCAGCTTCCGATTGGTGGTAAAGTCATTGATCTGCGTTGAGGAGTTTGGGTTGTAGAGCTAAAACAAATGTGACAAATAGCCGTGGGAATAAACGAAGACTTGGCACAATTCCACCACACTTCATTTTTGTACAAGTGTAGCGTTTGAAGCTCTCAACAAGCCTTGAATGGTTGCATTAAAAATGAGTTTCATTTCATGTGTAGCGTAATTTTCCAACGTAAAAGATTTTGCATAAATCTCCAGAGCACATGATTCAGATTTACCTTAGCGAGCTGGCGTTCGAAGGAGTAGATGGACATGGGCAAGTTGTCACTCGGGTAAGTTGGACCTGGGTGAGTAGTCCCCTGGGTCAGTTTAGCCTGGGCGGGTTATCTCGTGGGCCAGTTTAATCTGAGCGAGTGGTCCCCTATGTGACTTTAAGTGGGCAAATTTCGCATGGGCGAACAGTCCTAGAGCCGACTATCACCTACACGTCGTCCATTTGGAGCTCCATTATTTTATTCAAACCGTGATGATTTTGCAGCAAGTATATGCCTAATAATGATGACAAAATTTTCAATGGGTAGATGCATTTTCCGACTCAAATAACTTAAATTTCCGCTCAGGAGGGTTTTATACATCTATTCAAAGCTGTCATCCATCGAGTACAAGCAGGTTATGGGTAATATGAAGCACTGTATCTTAGCAACAGATCTGACGAATCATTTCGGTACTCGAAATAAATTGAAACAATTGCTTTCGAAGGGAAAATTTTCTTGGGAAGGTTCCGAGCATCGGTAATAATTACTGATTTCCAGGCCAGCGCATGCTAACTTTTACATTGTTGGTAAACTGTATATGGCTGAAGTACAGAATTTGAAATCAGTTTCCGTGTGCTGTCAATTCATGCTTCACAGGCTTGTTGCTCAAGCAATAGTGATGACCTCATGTGATCTGAGCGGTTGTGCCAAACCCTGGGACGTCCATGCTGAGATTGTAATTGTGTATGTCATCTTTGACGAGTTCTATGCGGAAGGGGATGTTCAAAAGAAAATGAACAATCAAATAACAAAGCAGCAACCCTGCTCCAGTGTTTGACCGGGAACAAAAGCATCTCCTGGCGACTACGCAACTATGATTAATTTTTTCTTTCCAAATTTATTCCTTCCTTCAGAGCTATGTTAACGGTTCTTTTGAATTATCAGGTGAGCTTCTTATCGGAAATCGCCCTGAACTGCTATGAACTTCTCGCACTGTTCATGCCCGAAACGAAGCCCCTGCTGGAGAGCACAAAGAAAAACCTGGGGAAGACAATCGAGAAGTTTGGTCGGAAGCGCGGTAATAAAGATAGTACGATAGTGGAGGGCGGCGGTAAAACGTTTTGGTAGCGGAGCAAGCCAAATTGAAAGTCACTTGAAGGAGGGGCTGCTCTTCGGTAGTCAAAAGTCGCGGTTCCATCATAAGCCATAACATTTTCACATTTATAGATAACATGCCCACTTGTATTGAAAGTTAAATCCTTTACATTCGGCAAGAGTGACAAGTTCCAAGTTCACTTAAGCATACATGGGCGCTCGTCATAGATTCAACTCGTTGTCATAGCCTGTCATGGAGCTCGTCAACTTCAGGTGCTACAGTTCTTCGAGTTGAATTTTCGTACTTAATCTACACGGTATCATAAGTAGTTATAGATTACTTTTGTATCGTACAGAAATTGATTGATGGGTTGGTCCAGTGTTGACTTCAACAGTAAATGTTACATAGTTTATCCTTATTGTCACTTTAGACAATGTTGGGCTTGCAGGGGGGGGGAATGCTCTTTGCTTAGCGACGAGTTAGAACTAGTTATACTTAACCTGTACTTTTTGTGGGGTGGTAGCAACCCATATTTTCGGAGCATCTGCCAGCGGCACATGGACATGCGTAGCAGCCCATATATTCTTCATGAGCCCTCTTCTCCCTCTCCATCTGATTGTACATCTTTTCCCAGTCCTCCTCCGCCCATTTCTCTTTCCGTCTCTTGAATTCGTCCAAGTACTGAGGGGTCATGTAGGAGCAGGCCTCATTACTATTCTTGCAATCCGCCGGGAAGCACTCCCGGCATTCCTCCTCCTTACTAACCCAACGCCTGCATGGGAAACTGTAAGATCAAATCAGAGGATTTTTACGCTCTACTGTCATTCTACATGATCGTCACTTATTCTGTCCTGACCGAAGTCAGTAAAGCTTTACTTGATAACGCCACGACAGGGATACTCTGGCATCTCTGGCGAGCAGTTCACATAGGCAGGATCACAACGCTCTGCATACCGCTCCGTGTAAGTCTTGTTGTCATCTGGATTAAAAAATCCAGCCAATATGTTTGTTCTCGGCTTCACTTCTTTCCACCTGCCTTTGTACGGTGGGCTGTGGGTCACATTTTTGTTAATCCAGACAGAATAAATCAATTGTCTTAATTGATTTTAATTTCAAGTTAGGATACTGGCGAGACGTGGCCCCTTCTTACTCTGATTCCAGCATAACATTCCCACCATAGTTAGAGTCGATAAGTGCTAGCTCAAGGTTAGGTTGTAGACAGCGAGACTGGTAGCAATCTTGTGGGTCGTCCCGCCGCCTCTGTGTTTTAGAAATCTCCTTCATTTTATCAATGTCGCAAGCGTCAAATTCCCTCAGCATCCGGAACTTGGGAACTGGACTGCAATAAGATATATCATAATATTTATGATGATAATGATGATGAGGGTCTCATGTCCCGCCTAGACATGCAATGGTGATAGCGTAGTAATTAGTGGTGACAGTTGCTGCTTCCAATTACGCACTCCTTGCAAGGTGGACAGCGCCCAGGAGGAAGGCAGGGATTCTCAGTCAATGCATAAGCTTCCACGAGAGGGTTGCGACGCGGGTAAATGATCGGGGGTGGCGGGATCCATTGACGGCTACACCTTGCGCAGGATGTGAGAGTACAAAAGGCGTTTGGATTTCGACCCTCCATTATGAGAGAAAAGAGGAACTTCGTGGAAAACAGTATTTCCAACTGATAAAATAAACATGTGCTGCTCCACTACAGTCTACAATTGCAGTTAGTATTAAGACGCCAGCCAGTCTCAATCGAGGATCCCCTCATTATCAATGTCTTAGGAGAGGTGGTCGTTTTGCGAGTTATCCTCATTGAAGTCTATTCTATAATAATCTACCTCTTCCTGTACTAGCAATTAGCACTTGGAAGTTCTGGCTTGAGGCTACTAACCGAACTGGTTTTAGAGCTAAAATAAAATAATGCGATTACAATCATTTTATCCTGAACTAGAAAAAAATTTGTTTACCTTGAATCCATGGTAAACATAGTTAAGTAGTCATTTTTTCCCATTACTTACGTGTCCATCCCCATCCTGTGCCAATCCAAAGTCAACAGTCATCAATGCAATGGCAGGAGTCACGAAATTTACACGTTAAATACACTCAAACTTCAAAATAAGATCATTTGGTAACAAATCAAAGCTGCACAGCGTAGGTACGTACAGTCTCCGGTTTTTGGAAGAGCCTCTCAGTGTATTACGAAAATAAATGATTGAGGAATTAGGGGAAGGCTAAAAGAGGTCAGCCTAATAATCAGGGAAACATATGAAGCCCGCCAAGCTTCCCATGTGTACAATTGTACATGGAATGCTGTTGCTCAAAATGGATGCAAATAAATTATTATACATTAAAATTTAGTTTGTTTTCAGGAAACGTGTAAAATTTTAGTTGCCTAGAGGTAAATGGAGACATTTTGGAAAATGGACAAGAGGTCATCAATAGTTTTTAATTCAACTTGGTTTAATCGTAAAGATACGTGAAAAAACTTTTACTTTGAAATTTCATCCTGAGTTTTATTCCTGTGAACCTGAAAAATTTATATGAAACTGTGAGAATGCGTTTCAGTTTTAACTCGATTGCGCGAAAAGCTTGATTGTAATCGTAACTCGTAACCGTAGTTGTAGACAACTAGTTAATCTCCTGTAATGGACAATATTATTTCATTACTAAATTTGACAAAATAAAAGTGGTGATCATGAATATATCGCGTGGGTTTGGCGTGAAATATTTCACAGGTAAATAGATCAGCTCAAGTTTGTTTGGCTCATACTTACTGTACGTAACGTGTCAAGCGGTAGGTTTTTAGACGCCACTTTTGTCCATCCCTATCATTTTTCTTTTGCTATTAATCTGCTGTAGGACAGGTCCGTCCGAGATCCTCGGTACAAGCTCCTGTCACTGCACTGGCTGAGAGCTAGCTGACGATGATTTAGTGCGTGTTGCTCTCGCTAAACAACAATATTATCTGAAGGAGTTTTTGATACCTGAGCTTGCATGTGTATTTTTTCGTGATAATTTGGCGATACAGATGACCTCGTTCACAGCATTGAACCCCCAGTAGTAAAGGAGCAAGGTAAATGTCCACAGCGTGCTCACTGTGAGAATGTTTTGGATGCTTTTGAAATACAGGGCAAAACCTTGTCCGTGATATTTCCTTTGCTACATCCTCAGTTGACGCGCCTCTACGGATTGCGAATCAAGTTATATCCTTCAAAGGCTAGCGAAGGGTGTAGCTCGAGAGATCATTATGTAGTGATTAGTGATTACTTCTGTAACAGAAGGAGAGGTAGAACTGGTCACTTAATGCCAGCACGCACTGAAGATTTCAATTACTACAATTCTCGAATCATGCCCTAATAGTGCTGGCAGTAAAGGATAGAACCAAAATCCTGCTATATATTTCTGCAGCTCTGGGGGGTTGCTGTTGTTGGGACTTGTATACGGTTGCAGCAACTGTATAGTTGTGGAGGAACTGTGGATAAACTTCTATTACGTTGGAGAAGCTGGCTGCTTGAGACAGTGAATACAATAAAAGTGTGCTCGTCAGTGCTGTTTTGATGTCAATGGTAGACAGCGTGTTAGGGCTTGGGTGAGAATTTACTAGAACTGGATTCTCTGTATTTCCCACAAAAGTTCAGCACAGCGAGCAGAAGATTCTCCACTGTCCGGACCACTAGTAGTTACTGAGATTTGAACTGGAGGGTACACGACAGTAATTCTATTAGTGCTAGGATGTGACGAGAATATTCTCTGGATTTATGCTGCTCTGTATTTTGTTACTATGTAAAACATATCACAGTTCATTTTAGCGAGTTTAAAATATAATTTTGTGTGGTCACTCTTGTGTCGTGTGTTATTAGTCAAAATTTTTCTCGGCGGAGATTTTTGGATTTGTCAGCCTAAACAAGGAAGCTTTCTCACTGTGTATCTGTTCTGCGTGATACCATAATTTTTTGTATACAATCGTGTATGCAAATCACGTGGAAGGGAAAACCTATAACTCCATTTTCAGAAATTATGACGCTCAAGCAATGATGTTTTTGATTTTGACTTGAGCAAGAATTAAAGGGATGGAATTTTCTGGATAGTATACCTGAATTTTTTTTGTTCTTGTGTACAGCACAGAAATTAAAAACAGGGGGACAACGTGAACAGAATGGGGGAGCCAACTGCGACAGAATTGGAAATTCTTCCAACCGTACGTTCATTCTCCATTATAATATCATACCCACACCGGATACAACTTTATCCTGATAATTCTCTAATAGTTTTCTAATCTCACCGGAATGATGTTTGCGATTTTGTAGTTCCGCCAGCGCTTGGCGGATTTGAACCTGAGTGGGGAGAGGGCAGAAAACCATTACTTGCTACGGTGGCTCAGGGGTAAGATAAGAATTTGAACAGTAAAATCTCCCTAGTACGGTCTTCAGGGGATATAGATGATTTGACCGTTATAAGAAAAGACCGTTATAAGCCTTGAAAATTCAGTAAAAGTAATGACGGGAAACCAGAACTTCACCGTTATAACAAGGTGACCGTGTTAAACAAGGCCGTTCTACGGAGAATTGAGTGTACATATGTCCAAGGGGTTACGCTATGAGGAGCAGTCACGCAGGGATGTATGCAACTTTAGTTTGAAATCACTAATTAGAAGATAACAGGAAAAACTGCAGAATAAACGTGTTTCTAAACATTTGATATTCCTATGAAAAATTGCATTATGTCCCTGTATTTGTAAGAAAGCTGGTAGCAGTTACGATAAAGCATCCATGTATTTACGTTATGGGACATTTTCCTTCCATCCAACCCCAAACCACATTGTATAATTAAAATTGGAATATAACCTCTTCAGCATGCGCTATCGTGCATCATTAATAATATAGTAGTTTGGATGATGGAACCATCTATACTTCCGGTTGAACCTGAAGTTATTTTTGCAACTGTTTTTTTTATTTCCCCAAAATTCCTGTTTAATTACCTGCAATCAGAAGATTAAAAACTGTAAAATATGTTCACACACATGGTGCCAAAAGTTAGGATTTGTAAGCATCAAATTAATATTGCTATTAACCTGAGAGGTTAGCTAACTAACGAGAAACATCCACCGCCTGTTTAGAGGATATTGAAACGGCATGTATACCATCGTTTTCAGCACTGTATGAAACATTGGAAAGCGCCAAGTTGTCTTACGCATGGCGCGGTTAAGTCCCAAAAAATAGATTTGACGTGATTTTCGCGAAATCCAATAATGGAAATTTTCTTATAGGATTTAGCATGGGAATTTTGTGTTTCCCAATGGTCCCCCCTTTCTACAATTTCAAGAAAATCATGCCATGTGTTGCTGAGTCGAGCAAAGTAACTTTTTCGAAAATAGTATTTATTGCACAAAGGAGGTAGAATTGTTTTTTTGCACAATTTCTGTGCAGTTTTTAGTATTTTGCTAAATAACAATACTTTCGTGGAAAATACTAAAAATTGCATAGAAATTGTCCAAACAAAGCAATTCTGCCTCCTTTTGTGCAATAAATACTATTTTCCACATTAAATCATTTCCCTCGACTCAACAACACATGTCATGATTTTCTTGAAATTGTGAAAAAAGGGGGCCCATTGGAAAACAAAAAACTTCGCATGTTAAATCCCATAAGAAAATTTCCATGATTAAATTTCGCGAAAATCACTTTGAATTTTTTTCGAGACTAAACCGCGCCATGCACAAGAAAGTTTGGCGCTTTTCGATGTTTCAGTTGATGTTGAGAGCGTTGGTTTGTATACCGTTCTAATATCCCGTACACAGGCCGTGGGTGCTTCTCTTACGTGCATAAATGCACTGCAATGTGAAAAACATGTTTCCCTGTACGCAGCTAGAGAATTGAACCTGGATCAGGCTGAAGACATGCTGCGAAAGGTGAGTCAAGGAGAAAATATTATATTTGAACTCGCTCCTAAATATTTTTTTGGTGCACTCTGGTAAAGTACGAATTAACAGATGAAATGAAACAAAGTTGTATTTGACATGTTTGGCACAATTATTGAATGACACAGTCGCTGAAATGGAGGGAAGAAAATGACATGGACTCTATTCTAAGCTGGACGCCCCCAGACTTTGTCAAGGAAAGCTATCCCATGGAAATTGTTGGAGTCGACAACGACAACTCACCGGGTAAATTGATGACATAATCTGAAAATGCATATTTGGCGTAAAGAAAAGTGTCCGTGATGCACAATTATGATATCTATAGTGGTCGTCTTACCCATTGGTCGTTGGGATCTGAAGAAAATGGTTCAGTCCGGGAATCAAGCCCCGTTCATCCGATACTTTGACCAAATGTTTGAATTACTGCTTGCAGCCACCAAAGGGAAGGTCACTCGCCAGGGTTCCCCGGTGACTCAGTTCGTTTTCATCGCGGACACAAACAAGCTCTCCATGAGAACATTGGCTTCCTTCGGAGGTTCGAGTTTTGAAATATGATTTAAATAAGCAACTGTAGCCATCCATTCCAAAGGGTTTTTGAAGATGACTTTATTTTATTACGAAGTCGTTGACACTATTCTGGACATTGTTCGCCGCTTTGAGGACAACCATCCGGAAACACTCAAGGTGGCGATTGCTGTTAATGGTAAAGAAAATGACTATGGGATCTCTGAGCCTAAGTTTATATTGGATTGCGGTACAAATTACGAACAATTTTGTTTCCATGCAGCAACCAAGGTTTTTACCTTCCTATTCTCGATGATAAAGCCGCTATTATCACAGCGAACTTTCGGGAAAGTAAGCATCTACGACAGTAATGGAACGAAATGGAAGCCAGTGCTGGCGGATTTAGTGCCCCGAGATCAGCTACCGGCCATCCTTGGGGGTACGGAAATTACAGATTTTGATATTAAGTTGGGATTTTCCGAATTGGATCTGGATGAAGATGATGTCGCTGAGGATGGCGGGGCTTTGAAAGCCGTCACTGTGCCGGCTGGGAAATCAGTCCCAGTTCAGATCCATGTACCCTGCAAAGGGAGCATTTTAAACTGGAAGTTCAAAACGGAAGAAAATGACATTTGTTACTCCGTGAGTTTGGGTACAGAAACAATAATGAAGAAACAGAGAGTGGACTCACATTCTCGTGCTGTTGAGGGGTCCATCAACTGCGACTCACCCGGATTTTACACAGTTACGTTTGACAATAGCTTTAGTCGTCTGCGGTCAAAAACCGTCAAGTACATAATTATTGTGAAAGAACCAGAAACCAACTAAAAGTAATGCGTCAAAGTTTTATTGTGGTGCTAGTTTTTAGACTTGTAATTACTGACCGATTTCTTGAGTTTTCTTCCTGTATTTTAAAATGGGAGGCTTCTAAAAGGGATGCAGAATTATTTCTTGTCACGTGTTTTATTTCAGTTTACATTTTTGTGCGTTTGTGCGCCTGACGCGGGAAATTTGATTCGTTCAATACAATTGCGGGTTCAAAAAACAAATTTTTGCAGTTCTGGAGTAATTTATTTTGGTACTGAACTGTATCATAACATGCATTTTATCCATTAGTCTATCAACATCATAGAGTCTAGCGTCCATACGTGCGCAACACATTTAAGTTTCTTGTCAATACAGCATTTCAATTTCTACTAGCAAGGCCATAACATGCTACTGCTTGATTTATTTTGAGCGAAAGTACACAACGTTCCGGATCAACGTGGGACAGCATATGCATATTCACACCAATGTTGACGAAGTTCACCAAGTAAAATTCTCATGACTACTGGAAGAATGAAAGTTCATGGAAAGCCTTGACCGACAGAGCATTATGGGTTTTCCCAGTCCGAAGAAGTGAAATCACGTCTCATGGTCAACGGAACATGCTACGCAGTGAAAGGAATAGCCACGGGGTGTATAAAATGTGTCATCGCGGCTACTCCTCCAGACAGTGTGAGAGAAGACTCGAGGGAACACACGAGTTCAGGAAGCATGACAGACGGAACTGAGAAAGAGTTGCATTTGGTCGCACAGGTAAGCGAAATAAGAAATTAGAAATTTTTCCCATTGGCATATCTGAACATTGGGAATGAAGTGCAGCTTATTTTAAAAATTATTATATACATAAAGCTGTCGAAAAGGTTGGACGATTTAAATATCAGTGAGGGTGCATACGGAGACGATGATTTCCTGAAGTGGCTAAGGGGTGAGAACTTTGACGTCTGCATCTATAACTGACACCTTATTAAGTGTTTTCCATAACGTTCAATGAAATTAATCTTTTCCAGGTCAAGAGTGGGATCTGAATCGAACGGAACAAATGTTTCGAAAGGTATTGAGGATTCCTTATTCAGTGTCATGAAGTCAACAACTTGTCCGAGCGCCATTGAAATGTACTGCGGAAACTGTTGTGACTGTGAAAAGAGATATTTTGAATCTTTTCAGTTTCTAAAGTGGCGCCTGGATAATGACGTGGATAATATATTGTCATGGGAGCCACCTGAATTTTTGCGAAAGAATTATTACATGGATCTCGTGGGGTTTGACAACGAAGGAGTTCCAGGTGATAAATCTTGTTATTTTGACCGTGACAACTATCACCATCAGTTACAGCGTTGTATTGAGTTCATGTCTATGGGTAATTGGGAAGTTAATAAATGTGGCAATGGTGTGCGGATATCTGCTATTTTATCAGTCCAGGTGATTCCCTTCGGTCGATGGGATCTGAAGTCCATGGTGAAGTCCGGGTATCGTGATGCCTTCATTCGGTACTTTGATCGCATGTTCGAACATCTTTTGGCTGAGGGAAAGAAGAGGAGTTTATTAACAAAAAAGCCCCTTCATAAACAATACACTTTGATTCTGGATGCGGATAAGTTGTCAATGAGAACATTGGCCTCGCTGGGAGGTTTGTGCTCACACAACAAAACGCAAATATGAAATGTGTAAACTGCCATGAGGAAAAGCCTTAAATGAAACATATGTGGTAGTTGTAGACACCATACTGGAGATTGTTCGGCGATATGAAAACTACTATCCGGATGCAGTCAAGGCCGCGTATGTCGTAAATGGTAAGTCATACAAGGAAAAGGAGATTTACAGAGTATATCTTGATCGTATGAATTGCATTGCAGCCACTTCGGTCTTCAGTTTCCTCTTCTCTCTCGCCAAACCGATCCTGTCCAAGCGAACATTCGGCAGAGTTCATATCTACGATAACAATGCATCAAAGTGGAGAGCAATTCTGGCGGACGCCATCTCTCCAGATCAACTGCCGCTTGCCTACGGGGGTGCCGGCCTAACAAGTATGGACGCATACTTAGGGTTTTCAGAACTGGACGCCATTAGCGACGACGAAAGCTCGGAGGGAATTGTGTCATCCGTGTTGAGTATTGAGCCCTGGAAAACTGCTGCAGTAGACGTTCCCATTGGTTCGACGGGTAGTACGGTTGAGTGGAAGTTCAAAACTGTTCAACACGATATCAAGTACTCCATAAGTTTTAATGGCCAAACTGTACTTGAGAGGCAACGCGTTGATTCGCATTCTAGAATAATTGCAGGATCATTCATTTGTGCGTGTCCTGGAATATTCAAAATCACATTCGACAATACATTCAGTCGGTTGCGCTCCAAAGCTGTAAGATATAAGATCCAAGTCAGTGGAAAACCAAATGGGGTAGACGCAAGCCCTTGCATTGAGGAATAATTATTGTGAGAGGTGTAAGACTGAGGAAAAGCATTAATAAATTCGTGTGGTTTTAAGGTGGGGGTTCGTGTTCGTAGGTTTTAGCATCCTTTTCTGCAAGAAATTATATTTAAAACTGGGTGTTGCATTTTAGTTTAAAATCTGGTTAAAGGGGATCATATTTATAGCAGCACTAGTGGGCAATATCAAAAAGAATATAAGAGTTATAGCATTCAAGGTATATTCACAACAACTCAACTAATGATTAAAGCAAAGTTAAAGTTTTACACTAAAGCTAAATGTTAGTCACACAGAGATTATCAAGTTATTGTTACTAAGTATGAAAACAATAGGTAACAATTAAAAACAGTAATGTGTTAACTTGCGTATTGCATGTGCCAAAGCCGCAACACGAGGAATCAAAAAAATTGTACAGGAAACTTTTAGTGATTCTTTGCTTCAAGTGATAATCTACCTGAAACAAACATCGGTGGTTACTTGACATATCAGCACCTGGGGTACACTTCTGAAAAAATGAAGTGAGGTACCTTTTAGGCTGTATCAGGTATCAACTTCAGGGCAGCTGAAATTCGTTTGAACTGAAGAAAGGAATTTACTCATGTAACCCTTTCTATGTTTTACAGAATGTTCACGCAGGTCTTTTGCTGTTCGAAAGCTCATGTTACAGTCACGCTGAGTGCATCCATAGTCATGCGCAGATCTTGAATGTAGTTTGAAGTTAACAAACTCCTTTCCACATTTGGAACATGCAGAAGCAGCAGCACTGCGCTTCTTGCCGGTGCTCGCGTTGTCCTTCGTCATGACGAAAGTGCGTTGAGTGGGAACAGGAGTTAATGACACCGATCGTTGACTCAAATCCAGAGGTCCCAAATCTTCAAAACTGTTGTTACATCCGCCTTTCAGTCGGGAATCTGGCTTGCCAAATCTACGATCTAAACAAGTTTGATTCTTGACGACTTTTCCCAACACTATTAACGCTGGTGGTTCTTCTTTAACTTTCAGTTGTGCAGGTCTCATTAGCGAGCTACGACAATTCGTCGTTGGGGCTTGTGATCGGAGAGTGGAGCTGCGTAAAGAAGTGATATATATATGTAACATTAAAAAATACACGGTTGTGTCTTTCACTTCTCATTAGCAGATATGCTTACTTATCCTGCGTATCAATGAGAGGCTCATCATCACTATCATGTATCCATATTTCCTCAATAACATTGCTCCTGTAAGAATAAAATTTGCGTTAGGCGAACATAGCGTGAAAATTAGTTCACAGCATATGATGATAGATAGTTATTATCTAACTTTGCTTTCCTCTCCACATCTGTGTCGTAAGCAGTCTCGCTTCCAGAACTCTGAAAAGAGCGTACAGGAACTGCTTGAGTCATTCCAATAAAATTGGCCCGATCCACTACTCTCCCAAGAGATTCCAGCTCCTTCAACGCATCTTGTGCCAGTTTTACTTTATCATTGTTGACCCTAATACAAGTCAAATTAAGAAGCGTCCATGTGAAAACTGTGCTTCAGTTAGATTTTACCAGCGTAATTCAAAGCATCTTTTCTCACCTTCCACTCAAAGTCGGGGTCGTCTGCTGCGATGCGAAGCTAATGTTCTCCATACTTGAATAGCTGGTGAACGCTTCCATCGTTTCCGTTACCAGCGGGTTACAAAACTCACGTTTCTGAGCTGAGCCACAAAAGAAGGTGAAAACTCAAGAAAATTACAAGAACACCCACCGTTTACAGATAATTAAACTCACCATCAACCAGGACTCGGAAGATTGATGTTGAACATTGCAGGAAAGTCTGGAATGTTTTCTGCAGCGCAGTATTCTTCTGTCTCTGAAGACTGATTTCCCTCATCAAAGTCCTTACAGTTCTCCGCAGAGGCAAAGTTTCTTCTTTCATGGATGTAAATCGAGCTCGTTTCGACATGCTAGACAGGGGTTTGCTACTCTATAAAACTGCTGATTTTCCTTCAAAATAGTTATTCAACGTTTTGACACCCTCTCCGGATATAGACACACAATGAAAACACAAAATTTGTGAAATTTCTTTCACACCACAGACAGCAGAATTGCAGCGTCTGAAGTAGTGTACCGCTGACAAAATTAAATTTCAAAACTGTGAAAATTAAACGCAAACGTGCCCGCGCTATTGTTCGACAGCATAAAACCATGCAGTGCCGCGACTCCACTGTACATGTAGACGTGGACTATACTGCACGTAGCCTCTGTCCAGTGAGATGAAGGCAAAAATGGCTGCTAATTTCAATGATATCGGATGGAGTTTGTGCGGATACCTTGCAGGCGCAGTTGAGCAATGATTTTTTTCGCATCTGCATGCATGTGTCAATCCTTTGCCGGAGATTCCCTCTGACAATGTTTTAAGTTCAAAGTTGATTAAGGCTACGAACTGTATCAAATGAGAATTTCTTTAGTTTTGTCGGACGACTGCCTACTTTGGTAACTTCAATAGATGCTTGACTGTTGGTTCCAGTGCCATATAGTTTTCCTATATAAGGAGTAATTACGATAGTGACAATCTATTAATTGTAAAGTCCGAATTCCGAACACTCGTTTGCAATCGTATTCTGGTGAAATTTGGAATGTGAGGTAAAATCTCAGTAATACTGCGGCATTTCTGATATTATATCCTTAATATTATTTTTTCGAGCACTGAGCTTGAATAGGAAGATCATCCTGTCTGCAGTCGGCATAGCATGCTTTAAAATCACATCGAATAGCAAGGTCAATAAATGAGCAGTTTTTTCGTTTACTCGCCATATTGGCTTTTGTGTCTGTGCATTTTAATTTTGCAGTTATTCAAAAACTCCACTCATTCTGATTACTACCCCACAATTTAAAGCAATTCAGGTGGTTGGCATTAATTTTTTGAAGTTTTGGCTTGATCAAAGATATCCAAACCGTTTGCTTCAGAATCTGTTTTACCCGTCTAAAAAAGTCTCTGAAAAAAAGCCTTTAGAAGTTTCCATCGCCTAAATAGTCCTTCGGGCGACGTCGATGTTGCAAGTTTAATGAACTGAGAGCTTAAGCAACGGAGTTTATAATTTGGAATTCATCATGAAGTAATCATCATCATTACCTATACTTGTATTTATTATACTAGTTGAGCTAGTACATTAAACGCGAGTATATCACTTAAGCTTTAACACTAACAAGTGAGTTTGTAAGTGCATGAATAGTTTTCTTACAGATAAGATTGACAAAATTTGAGCTGCAACCACATAAGTCATGCTCCGCTGCTGTTGATTTGAGGCTGAGTATTGTCTAATTGTGCGTATTCGTATTCACAATTTGTCCTGTTTTTACAGTTACTATTTTAGGATTTCGATTTTGACGTTCTGAGTTGGGTTAAAGTTCCTTCTGGTTGATAATCATGATCTGAACGGTGTGGTTAAAAGGCTTGTAATTATTACTGGTTGATCAAAAAAGGATTAGATTGATATCGCTGTGACCAAGGCTAAAGAATACTATTACATGCAATAAAATCTGGAATTCCGGTGCTTATTCTTGAAAGGGACCCATCTCTGATGATCCGCACGAAATTCAAGAGTCGAAGTCAGTTTGTAAAATAGACTCAACATCGACCCTTTGTCATGCTAAACCGATGCTGATCATGATCATTCTTTGGATATTGCCCTTAGACTCCAGATTAATATTCAGGCTTGACCGCCGCCGGGTACATTTGTGTTTGAAAATTCAGTACTCCTGGGTAGATTACGGGTAGTACATTTACTAAACTTAACGCTAACCGAAAGCAAATATCAAGTTCGCCATGTTTTGAAATGAAGGAGATGGTTTAGAACAGAAGGAGAAACCGGAAAAAAGAACATTTGGAACAAGGCTAAATGTAAAAGCAGAAGCCTTTATTCAGACGTACTGCGAGCTAAAAACTTTCGTTTTAAGGCGTAAATACACACAACTCTTGCCCTCTGATACGTGAAAACTGAAAATATCACCAAGGGATGGGACAACACCATTACCGGTGGTACAATGCAGACATGATCTTCTGCAACATTTGTTAGATTCTTATTTTGACAAAATTTTACCAAAAGAGTAGAAATCAACATGTTTGAAAGCAAAGTAAATCTTGATTGTTTACACAGATCCACGGCATGTTTACTGTAAACACAGACATAAAACCATCGCAAAAGTTGACGGGAGAGCTCACGCGCAGAGCTATACCTGGTGGCCAACTACTCCTCAATCTTGTTTTACTTTCAGCATTTTTAGACAGACAAATAGTAAAAAAAATTTAACATCACCACTTTCATAATCCAAAAAAGGCTGAAAGTTAGTACTGAAAACAACAAGCAGAGTGATCAACTAATAACGGTCACTGCAGCGGCTGGTCGTGCCGATCACTGACACAAAGTCGGCTGCCCACGCGCTACTTTATACCTCTCCACCCAGTGCAGGGACGAAATGGAAATTTTAGCGCAGATCAGTCGTCAAGTATGAGCAGTTTTAGTTGGAAAATTAGTTTTCCTCGCTCAAGTATAAAAAGACTCCTATAACACACCATGTCCATTATCAATCAATTAGCCTTCAAATGTAACGACTATGTCATTCGGGTCACACCTGAAAGGTATATGAAGATATCATTATATCATCAAGGTATCAAGGAGTAACGAGGTGCTGTGTATATTGTGTAGAAATTGAGCGACCAGAGGACACTCGCCCCAACTGGGTCAGCGTAATCAGAGCTGGCCTGACTGATGGTTCCGATTCACGGCGCATGTCCTGACAAGGAGTCTTTTTATGCTCCTTAAAATATTCTTGCGCGGATCCTTGATACGACTTTGCGCAAGAGATTTTTAAGAGCTTTTTCTAGCAAATGACGCGCCACCGCGCCACTAATTAAATAATCCCCATAAAACTACAGATTCTAATGGAGGTGGGTTAATTTCAAAGATCTGCTCAGCCCTTTCATGTGTATATCTGATTACGTTATACGTGGTAATACATCCTAAACAAGTCGACACTAATTAATAAGTTTACAGAAAGAAGGAGTGTAAACAAGTGTCATCTTAAGATGATCGTCCTCTCATGAACACGATCATCCGACCGGTTGCCCATGCTATATGCATATAGAGTTGCCATGGGCAGTCCTTCCCCTCGCTATTAAACGGCAAACATTTGCACCTTTTCTACACAACACATGCACACACTCAGCGACGCACATAGATCACACGCATATCGAAGTAATCATCAGAGCAATGACACGAGTAAACAGATTTTAAGCTACTTTCCAAACTTTTCGAATTAGAAAATCATTGACTTTTGCAAAATGTGAGTAATCTTTCCTATTTTGCACATGTACGCATGAACGATACAAGTTTTACTACTTCCGCAAATACACACTGGGCATTATTTTCGGAGGCGCCTTTTGCAGACTCAAGTTTCAATTACAAAGGCTAAAGGTCGTTGAGCGTCCCACAGCCATACCATTAACGTGCATCAACAACGAGTTTTTCAACCATTGAACAGATAACACACGACAGTGTAATAATTTGATTTAGACTTGAGGGAAATCGTTGCTAAGCAAACAGTACATGCCTTGACCGGATATGAAAAGGATAGAAAATGTGCGTAAGTCCGAAAATGACACTTAATTCTTCATTAGGACGCCCCCTCAACTAGCACTTGGAGGTTGCAGTAGCTATGTGTTTCTCTCAGTCATCAGCTAATAGCTGCAAACACTGCTTTCATGATTACTCATATTCCAGTCGTCGTAGCATCTCCCGCCGTGATTCCACACGAACGCGATTTGATGATACGCTATGGCGGTAAAAGTGAGACCCATACTGGCTGCCAGGTGAAACTACAATAATACGGCACATACAGCACATATGCGGGGAAACCGGCCTGGCGAGTTCGTCTGTTTTACAGATTTTCCGCCTCTCCCAAACATAATACAGCTGTAAAGTTCGTGCGGAAGAGGTGATTTGTAGTCTTTTCAAAGAGGGAGAAGCGGAAAACGACAGGTTCTGCTACCGAACGCCTTATCATAGCTCGATTTCTATTTCTGTGTACAGTACCGTTCTCCCGCTATTAAGCAACCAGCTCGGCGGAGGTAAATATACGTACACATGGGAGGGCTACAGGATAATGCTCATGTATATTTTTGGGCAGTGCAATGCCTTTGCTGTTATAATTATAGCTCGAATCGCCGGTGAATATTATTGAGCAAGTTTTCGTAAAAAGGTGGTGGCGACAACACACATTAATTTCGTTTGTCACTGCGAGGTCATTGAGACTTGCGACCAGTGTAGGAGATAAGTGGGAATCAGAGCTAGATCATGTTCATCTTTTAATTGAGCTGGATCATTGAAGCGAGTGCGAGTGAAAGATGGTTTTGTGATTTTCTTGTCCTAAGGTGATCACTGTCGCACTATAGTCTGTGTAACGGTAGAGAGAAATGTTCCTTGTGACATGACTGATCCAAGCCCCTGCTCAAGTGGGGAGCTCTCCTGAACATCCCCGTTAGCTAATGAGATGGGCGATGATGAGTCGTGTGCCGCCGCATCTCGAAACATCAGAAAGACATACAAATAATGCAGATGCTTAAAAGGCGAAGGTGGTTCAGATCAGAGCATAGTCATCCATTGGTCTTCTCCTTGGGAACATCTTCCCATTTTCCTTTTTTTTCTAGTCTTCAACTTTTCTTCAAAATTTGATATTTTCTTGCCAGAGAGAATTTCGAGAGAAAATCTCTTTTTTGGATTGGAGTGAAATTTAACTTAACTTTTCCTTTTCCCATCATTTTTCTCTCTAAAATCCGTTCCCGGGGACTAAGTCGTTTCCACCATGTTCGTTCTATTGGTAGGTGTTGAACAGTAGTGGCATTTTGTTTGGCATGTTTGCAGCAAGGCTCCGAGGAAACGAATAATATTTTGGTTTAATCTTTCAGGTGGTTGCATCCATTGCAGCCTCAGTCCTCGCCGAAGCTCCGATAGCTAATTATGGAGCTCCCGGCGCTGGAGGCGTAGGCTCTCAATACGGAGCCCCGGGCTCAGGAAGCGGTGCTGGAACTCAATATGGAGCTCCAGGTGCTGGCGGTCTTTCTGGCGCTGGAGTAGGGAGCCAGTACGGCGCTCCCGGAGCCGGCGGTAGCGGCCTGAATGGTGGATACAGCGGTGGAGCTGGCGGCCTTTCCGGAGGATACAGTGGTTCCGGATCTGGCAGCACTCAGTACGGCGCCCCAGGCACTGGTGGTTCCGGCTCTGGTGGTTACTCTGGTGCTGGAGGTGCTGGCGGTCTCTCTGGAGGCTACAGCGGTTCCGGATCTGGCAGCACTCAATATGGCGCTCCAGGTGCCGGTGGTTCTGGCTCTGGTGGATACAGCGGCGGTGCCGGAGGTGCAGGTGGACTCTCTGGAGGATACAGCGGTTCTGGATCTGGCAGCACTCAATACGGAGCTCCTGGCTCAGGCGGTTCTGGCTCTGGTGGATACTCTGGTGCTGGCGGCGCTGGTGGTCTCTCAGGAGGCTACAGCGGTGCTAATGGTGCTGGTGGATCCGGCGGTTACTCTGGTGCTGACGGCGCTAACGGCGCTGGTTCTGGCGGATACACTGGTGGGGCTAATGGTGCTGGCTCAGGAGGATACAGCGGCGGTGCTGGTGGAGCAGGAGGACTGTCAGGCGGCTACAGCGGTGGTGCCAATGGAGCTGGATCTGGTGGATACAGCGGCGGTGCTGGAGGACTCTCCGGTGGATACAGCGGCTCTGGATCTGGCAGCACTCAGTATGGCGCTCCGGGCGCAAATGGTGCCGGTGGTGCTGGCTCTGGTGGTTATTCTGGCGCTGATGGTGCCAACGGTGCTGGATCTGGCGGATACAGCGGCGGAGCTGGAGGACTCAATGGAGGATACAGCGGTGCTGGTGGTTCCGGAGGTTACACTGGTGGCGCCAACGGTTCCGGAACTGGTGGTTACAGCGGCGGTGCTGGAGGACTGAACGGAGGCTACAGCGGTGGTGCTAACGGTGCTGGCTCTGGCGGATACAGCGGCGGTGCTGGAGGAGCCGGAGGACTAAATGGAGGATACAGCGGTGGTGCTAACGGTGCTGGCTCTGGTGGTTACAGCGGCGGCGCGGGAGGACTCAATGGAGGATACAGCGGTGGTGCTAATGGCGCTGGCTCTGGTGGCTACAGCGGCGGTGCTGGAGGACTCAACGGAGGCTACAGCAGTGGTGCTAACGGTGCTGGTTCAGGCGGATACAGCGGCGGTGCTGGAGGAGCCGGAGGACTCAATGGAGGATACAGCGGTGGTTCTAACGGAGCTGGATCTGGCGGCTACAGTGGCGGTGCCGGAGGTCTCAACGGAGGATACAGCGGTGGTGCTAATGGTTCTGGTTCTGGTGGCTACAGCGGCGGTGCTGGAGGAGCCGGAGGACTCAACGGAGGATACAGCGGTGGAGCCAACGGTGCCGGATCTGGTGGTTACAGCGGCGGTGCTGGAGGAGCCGGAGGACTCAATGGAGGATACAGCGGCGGTGCTAATGGTGCTGGCTCTGGTGGCTACAGCGGTGCCGATGGGGCTAACGGTTCCGGATCTGGTGGATACAGTGGAACTGACGGAGCAAATGGATCCGGCTCTGGGGGTTACAGCGGGGCTTCAGGTGCCGGCGGTCTCTCAGGAGGATACAGCGGATCCGGTTCCGGTAGCACTCAATATGGAGCCCCTGGCGCTGGCGGTTCCGGTTCAGGCGGTTACAGCGGTGGCGCTGGAGGAGCCGGCGGTCTCTCCGGTGGATACAGCGGATCTGGCTCTGGTAGCACTCAGTATGGCGCTCCGGGCGCTAATGGAGCCGGCGGTGCTGGCTCTGGCGGATATTCTGGCGCTGATGGTGCCAACGGTTCTGGCTCTGGTGGGTACAGCGGTGGCGCCGGCGGAGCTGGTGGTCTTTCCGGTGGATACAGCGGATCCGGTTCCGGCAGCACTCAATATGGAGCCCCAGGCGCTGGCGGTTCCGGTTCAGGCGGTTACAGCGGTGGCGCTGGAGGAGCCGGCGGTCTCTCCGGTGGATACAGCGGCTCCGGATCTGGTAGCACTCAGTATGGCGCTCCTGGCGCTAATGGAGCCGGCGGTGCTGGCTCTGGTGGATATTCTGGCGCTGATGGTGCCAACGGTTCTGGCTCTGGTGGGTACAGCGGTGGCGCCGGCGGAGCTGGTGGTCTTTCCGGTGGATACAGCGGATCTGGCTCTGGTAGCACTCAATATGGCGCTCCAGGTGCTGGTGGTTCTGGCTCTGGTGGGTACAGCGGTGGCGCCGGAGGAGCTGGCGGCTACAGCGGATCTGGATCTGGTAACACTCAATACGGCGCTCCTGGTGCTAATGGCGCTGGCTCAGGTGGATACTCTGGTGCTGATGGAGCAAACGGTTCCGGAGCAGGTGGATACAGCGGTGGCGCCGGTGGTCTCTCTGGTGGATACAGCGGATCAGGATCTGGTAGCACTCAATACGGTGCTCCTGGCGCTAATGGAGCCGGTGGTGCTGGCTCTGGTGGATACTCTGGCGCTGATGGTGCCAACGGTTCCGGCTCTGGTGGGTACAGCGGCGGTGCTGGAGGAACAGGCGGTCTTTCCGGTGGATACAGCGGCTCTGGATCTGGTAGCACTCAATATGGCGCTCCAGGTGCCGGCGGTTCAGGTTTAGGCGGTTACAGCGGTGGCGCTGGAGGAGCCGGCGGTCTCTCCGGTGGATACAGCGGCTCCGGATCTGGTAGCACTCAATATGGCGCTCCTGGCGCTAATGGAGCCGGCGGTGCTGGCTCTGGTGGATACTCTGGCGCTGATGGTGCCAACGGTTCCGGTTCAGGCGGTTACAGCGGCGGCGCTGGAGGAGCAGGTGGTCTTTCCGGTGGATACAGCGGCTCTGGATCTGGTGGCACACAGTATGGCGCTCCTGGCGCTAATGGAGCTGGCGGTGCTGGCTCTGGTGGTTATTCTGGCGCTGATGGTGCCAACGGTTCCGGCTCTGGTGGGTACAGCGGTGGCGCCGGCGGAGCTGGTGGTCTTTCCGGGGGATACAGCGGATCTGGATCTGGTAGCACTCAATATGGCGCTCCTGGCGCTAATGGAGCCGGTGGTGCTGGCTCTGGCGGTTATTCTGGCGCTGATGGTGCCAACGGTTCCGGCTCTGGTGGATACAGCGGTGGCGCTGGAGGAGCCGGCGGTCTCTCCGGTGGATACAGCGGATCTGGATCTGGTAGCACACAGTATGGCGCTCCTGGCGCTAATGGAGCCGGCGGTGCTGGATCTGGCGGATACTCCGGTGCTGATGGGGCCAATGGTTCCGGCTCAGGCGGTTACAGCGGTGGAGCTGGCGGAGCAGGTGGTCTGTCTGGTGGATACAGCGGATCTGGATCTGGCAGCACTCAATACGGCGCTCCGGGAGCTAATGGAGCTAGCTCTGGTGGATACTCTGGCGCTGATGGTGCCAACGGTTCCGGTGGATACAGCGGTTCTGGATCTGGCAGCACTCAATATGGTGCCCCTGGTGCTGGCGGTGCTGGCTCTGGTGGCTACTCTGGCGCTGGCGGTGCTGGTGTTCTTTCTGGTGGATACAGCGGCGCTGGTGGTAATACTCAATACGGTGCCCCAGGATCTGAATATGGCGCTCCAGGAGCTGGAGGAATCGGCGGCGGCACCGGTGGAATTGGAGGCGGTGTCGGAGGTGGTGCTGATGGACTTAGCGGCGGTGCTATCGGCGGTGTTGGCGGGTCCAGTGCTGGCCAAGAGCTCCAACGTGTCCAGAAGCAAATTTACATCCACGTTGCTCCCCCAGAGGCTGAGGAGGCTCCTCGCCCAGTTGCTCGTCCCCAAGTCTCCAAGATCCCTGAGAAGCAGTACAAAATCCTCTTCATCAAGGCCCCCACCCCTGCCCCACAACAACCCATCGACTTGTCCGACTTCATCACCCCTGCCCCCGAGCAGAAGACCCTCGTCTATGTTCTCCTCAAGAAGCCCAGCGAGGCCGAGTCTCAACCTCAAATCGTTGTTCCCACCGCTGCCCCAACCACTGCCTCCAAACCAGAGGTCTACTTCATCCGCTACCGTGACAACGGAGCTGGCGGCGGTTCTCCAATCGGACCTGAGGGTGCTGCTGCACTCGGTGGCGGAGCTTCCGATGGTGCCATTGGTGCCGGCGGTGCTGGTGGAGCAGGTGGTGCTGATGGTGGTGTCGGCAGCGGCGGCGCTGGTGGTGCTGCTGGCGGTGCCGGTTCGGAAGGTTACACTGGCGGTGCCGATGGCGGTGCTGGTGGATACAACTAAAAGGAAGAATCTATATGGGATGACATGCATAAACAAATGCTCATATTTTTTTAATTATTTAATTTCTTCCCCCTTCACATTTTGTACCACAAATGTTCCTCGTTTAACTCCTGTACAATCCTCTGCGTGTGTGGTTGCTTTGTAGGATATCCTTTTGTTTCCTTGTGTCTGCTCCTTGTATTTATCGTGCGAATGCGCCCAACTGTGAACACACTTTTTCAACTTCCCCCCTCCTCCCCCCTCTATCTATAACTTTCCTCCCTTGATTTTCTTCTTGACGTGAACTTTTTTTTAAACAGGGTATCTTTTCTACGCGCACTGGCGCTCACAAACATAGTACACATTTATACACTCATGTATCATCTTCACGTTCAAAGCTCTACTCATCTCAACTTTTCTCTCTCACTATCTTTCTCCATCTTTCTGTTTATACGACAATGTAGTTTCCATTTTTCCAGGGCTTATTCCGGTCTCTGCACTGTCTCTCAGCCGGTAGTCATATGCCCAGTCTCCATGTTCCTACACACCTTTTCGCTCTGTTGTCAATCTTTTACAACTATTTTAAACCATTTTCACACTCACTTCTCTCACTACTTCTCTCCTCATCTCCATAATCTCTCTATCTCTTTTACTACATCTCAAACTATCTCTCCATCTCTCCTCCACTCTCCACTATCATCTTCTCCATCTATCCACACTTGTCTCTCTCCCCAAACCTCTTTTTTGACTTCATAGCTACAAATTTTTGAGTCAATTAAAATTTCGAGTGATCAAAATATAAACATGGGGCCTAATGAGTCTTGCATCATTATTTCACTGCATCTTCGAAAAGGATGAAAAATGTTTTGGAAATCCACAAATGAGTTGGGCCGACCAGGTCATAACTTTATCGGTCAAGCGGAGCATCTGGCAAGCGCAAAGGTTAAAGCCGTGGACAGGGACAGGGAGTCATTTGGCAAGATTTTAGGAGAAAGCAGTCATAATTTAAAGGAATTACCACCTGGGTCGACGCGTTCGTAGGAAAAGCTGAGCATGATTTTCCCCATATGAGTGAGTGTAGTGATGAGTTGATGAGTCGGCGGCGGTGTATTCACCCTAGCACGCCGACGAAAACACTGAAAGCGTTTCCCAAACTTTGAGAGTAAACAAATCCGTTAAAATCTCATCTTCACCACTATTATTATTATTGTTATCATCATTTTGGTTGTCGTGCAACAAAGTGGTCTGGCCAGGAGGTGTTGCGAGAAGACGAGACTATAAATACGGTGAATACTTTCTTCACATATTACATTCCGCCTCTCTCACTATCTCCTCTTTGGGGTGAGCTTGGGAGCAGGAAGTAATCAGTCGAAGGAGCCAATTTGTAAAGGAGCTTCTGTTTGTACTCAATTACTGCGGCTCTGTCATTTGAGGAGAAGTGAGGATGTCGGCAAAGTGCTGCGTGTTAATGGAACAAGTTGTGGGCAAGTAATATGATGACTGTATTACTTTTCCATGCTAATGCATGTGCTGACTTGAGTTTTTGTTGAAATGTGTGATGAGAGTGAGCCTCCATGTATGGGTAAAGGGGTGCCTTGCCGACGCTCCGAAACTCAGAATTTTTTGGATAACGAAATGTTGTTTTCAGGGGTGGGGCCCTAGTGAAGGCTGGTTGAAAGAGGTGTTGTCCTCTGGAGCAGTGAGGGAACAGTGAAGGGGGATATACGTAAGGAATATTTTGCTAAGGTTTTACATTTTCGATGGAGTTGCATGTATTATCTTCCAGAGGTTCAAGCAGCAAGCAGTCTGTTAACGTGAATTTTGGGTAATAACTGATGAAAAATGGAAATGAATGCATGTGATCCAGTGAAAAAGGTGGACGGAAGTTACATCCTGTTGGAAATCGAATGCTGTAACAACTAGCTTCTGGACAAGATTCTGTAGCCATACAATCTGCATCATTTCCCTTGAATAATCTGAAAAGCATTCATTTGAATCTGTCAGGCAGTATCTCTAGCATCATCATCTGTCAAATCATCAAAATTAAATTCATTGTCATAGCCTCGAGAATTCAGCGGAAGAAATTAGACGGATCACAAATTCACTGGATTTACAACTTATAACTTGATTAACTTATAAATTCGAAGTCTGCTACACTTTACAGAGTTAGTCAATTGTAATTATGTATATGACACATTTCACACCAAGAATAATACCACAAACTATTATAATTACTAAAACAACTTAAAGTAAATGAAATAAAGCTATTATAAACCATATACTTACTAGACACTATTACTGTAAATTTTTCTACCTTCTTCCAAACTTCGAAAGAAGCAGCCTTCTCGTTGCTTAGATCAGCTCAAACCCATTACCTTCCACACTGCAAAAGCAGCAAACATCAAATCAATTAATGCCGATAAAGTCTGTTGGAAAAGCCATTCGTTTCCTATTACTAGGCATTCAAATTCCACGGCTTGGTAATATGAGGGGAGGTCACCCATTGGGTGGCTATTTCACGTCAAATTTTCTCTACGATCGGTTAGACTTGTCGAATCAGTTCCAAGATCCTATTCGTAGGTTGAAAAACAACTTTTAATCATCCATATCAGCCCACCAAATTTCGGATTAAATGAATTTCCACATCTGACTTTCAGATATCCGTCTCATCTGCGGATATCAGCATGTGATAAAATTTCAATTACAATCACCAAAAATATTCTCGGTACAGTGAACCGCAGGGATTTCCAAAAACAGAAACCTTAATTCCAGAAACTTGTTTGCAGAAATTTGGTCTTATTTTCCAAAATTCTCAGAAGTCACACAAATCATGAATATTGCTTCATTTTACTTGCTTCAAACCGTATTGGCCATTCGCAATGGCAGTAACAATCTCCGATAAAATGAGTGTGTTCAAAATAATAGCGCTTAACAGGCTGACCAGGCACACAGATGACCAACTAGCTGGAGACTTAGAAATTTGTCAGACCAAACGGTCCGTACCCACTGAAATCACTTTTACAACAGGCAGAGAGGGGAATTCTAATTGTAACTATTTTCTGTGAGGTTTTTCCGCAACGGATTCTGCGCACTGGCAGCAGCAGCTATGCTCTCGTATGACTTCTTCGGGGAAAGTGCCTCGGTCATGTAGTTCCAATCATTAAACAGTTACTGCTTCTGACAACAACGACAACAAAAAAGAGAAACTTAATTATTGATGTATATCCAATGTGTGACAAAGATACCCAAAGCAGTCCATGATGCAACCCCATCCATTAGGCCATGGACGGTCTTATAATATTTGAATTTGACAAGGATTTTACCTGTTGACATCTCTGGCCTGGCCGCATTCCATTTGGACCTCGAAAGATCTTGCTCTAACTCTGCCTAATGTCCCCCCTCTGACGCCAGTGGGCTGATGAAGAGAGCTAATTAATTGGATGATCCAACGCGCTCTCGAGTCTCCTCCATCTTAATTTCCAAATAAGCGAGGCTCGTGACACCCTGTGCCACGGCTGTACAAGCTCCTTGGTGGCCATAAAAATCTCGTAAGCATCTCCCTCCGGTCCGCTTGCCCAATCCCTCATTTGTTTGGAATTTGTCTCAATTAGAGGTTCTTTTTCGCTCTTGCTACACTATACAGTACAGATTACTTACTTCGGAAGTTATCGCTGCCCACATCTTAATGCTGTAGGAGTTGATGCCCTGTGAGTGTGCACGATTCTTTTGGGCTCCCAACCCCCCCACCAGGCGGGAAAGCAAGGAAACTTTGACTATTTGGTTGGTTACAGTCACATGCCGCCAGAACATATTGTTGCAATGAAATCCGTACAAGTGTTACGTGAAAAAGAAGTGCCTAAAATACCAGCTCCTTGTTCATTACCTCCAAAAATGCCAATAATCATCTATAGGAATTAAATGGCGTCGACAGTGGGCATTGTGCCGTCCGTTTCCCTATTTTTTATCAAGTTATAAGCATGTCCGTTAATTCACTTGAGAGCTATGAGCTACATTATATCCGTGCAGTAAGGTGTACATATGTGGAGCGGATACATGAGTAATGAGTACCTATTAATTGCCACACCCGTCGTGATAATTCCTTGTGACAAGAGTCAACAGTGGGGACGGTGACAAGCAAGCTGTTTCTCACGGCTCCTCTATCAGGGACAAATTAATGGCAGAGAGGATTCATATTGTTTTGTGGATTAATATAAGGACACCTAGTAGCAGAGCTGAATGTGAGAATCTGGCACAACGGCGACGGTGATGTGGGGAAAAGTAATAATAAAGTTGGGAGAAAAATCCCATATACAACAATAATAAGGAGACGGTTAAACTGTGTGGAAAAGGGGATCGATGGGGAAGAGGAAGTGGAGAGACAGTATCATAAGTCTGAGCGTAAAAGCGCCTCCACACACACACACACACACATACACTTTGCATGTCCTGATGTCCCTCCGTATATTGAACATATTGATGGCCCTCCTGTTTGAGTACCATTGTAGTGGCTTGTTCTTCCGTCCAAACGGGCCTGGTAATTATGATGATCTGGTCGCCCAACGGACTGGTTTGAGGTCTTAACGGCATTTCAAACCCATCCAGCCCAAGTCTGCTGGGACTCGCTATGGGTAGACGAAAAGACCAGAATTTGGCACGAGGAGCCTGATACATTGACTTTTGGCGACAGAAACCGCCTCGTTGGGTCATACACAGAGGATAAGACACAGGGACACGCGCCGCGGACGCGGCAACACATATGAGGGGTGAGCCTGCTTAAAAGGCGCGAGAATCCCACAACAACTCACACTTTCTCAGTGGTCCTTGTCCTGTGAACATCTTCTCTTTTTTCCCATCTTCTCTTCGCTATTTCTTTCTGGGGGACGGTTTTCTTTTTTTCCACAATAATTTGGAGATATTCGACTCCCTCGTTTAAATTGTAATAAATTGGAGCGGGACGACAAAGCTTTCTGCGGTGGTGCCCGAAAAAGCCCTCAGCGGCCATGTTTCTCTTACTGGTATAAACCGCGTAGAACCTGGAATCATATTTCATTACATAAAAGAGGAAGTAGGTGAAAGTGAAATGTGAGTTAATCATAATTTTCTTGTGTAACAGGTGGTTGCGTCCATCGCCGCCTCTGTCCTAGCAGAGGCTCCACTGCCCAACTATGGTGCTCCGGGTAGTCTGAGCTCCTCTTATGGCGCCCCTGCAACTGCATCTGGCGTCAGCAGCTCCTATGGCGCTCCGGGATCAGGATCTGGTGTCAGCTCTTCTTACGGTGCCCCAGGAGCTGGTATTAGCTCATCCTATGGTGCCCCAGGATCAGGAGTCAGTTCTTCATATGGAGCTCCAGGAGCAGGAGTCAGCTCATCCTACGGCGCTCCAGGTTCTGGATCAGGAGTCAGTTCTTCCTATGGTGCTCCAGGAGCAGGAGTCAGCTCATCCTACGGCGCCCCAGGAGGAGTCAGCTCATCCTACGGCGCCCCAGGTTCTGGATCTGGAGTCAGTTCTTCCTATTAGTTCTTCCTATGGTGCCCCAGGTTCTGGATCAGGAGTCAGTTCTTCCTATGGTGCCCCAGGTTCTGGATCAGGAGTCAGTTCTTCCTATGGTGCCCCAGGAGCAGGAGTCAGCTCATCATACGGCGCCCCAGGTTCTGGATCTGGAGTCAGTTCTTCCTATGGTGCTCCAGGAGCAAGTATCAGCTCATCCTACGGCGCCCCAGGTTCTGGATCAGGAGTCAGTTCTTCCTATGGTGCTCCAGGAGCAGGAGTCAGCTCTTCTTATGGTGCCCCATCATCTGGATCTGGAGTCAGCTCTTCCTACGGTGCACCGGCTTCTGGTGTGAGCTCTTCCTACGGAGCCCCTGCCAACGCTGGAGGTTACTCCGGTGGATCCGGTAGCGATGGCGGATACAGCGGAGCTTCTGGATCAGCTAGTACTCAATACGGAGCCCCTGGTAGTGGAGGTTACAGCGAAGCTTCTGGCACTGACGGTGGGTATAGCGGTGGTGTGTCCGGAAATGCTAGTGGGTTAGCTGGTGGCTCCAGTGGGTCCTCTACCAGCACTCAATACGGTGCTCCAGTAAATGCAGGCGGATACTCAGGTAGTGACGGCGGATACAGCGGTGGGGCATCCGATAATGCTGGAGGATACACTGGCGGAGCATCCGGTAATGCTGGTGGATACACTGGAGTAGCTTCTGGAAACGCCGGAGGATACACTGGTGGAGCATCTGGAAACGCCGGAGGATACGCTGGTGGAGCTAATGGTGGATATTCTGGCGGAGCTCCCGGTAATGCGGGAGGAAACACGGGTGGAGCTTCTGGAAACGCTGGAGGATACACTGGTGGAGCATCTGGAAATGTAGGAGGATACACTGGCGGGGCTTCTGGAAACGCCGGAGGATACACTGGTGGAGCTGATGGTGGATATTCTGGCGGAGCTTCCGGTAATGCAGGAGGA